>ARYC01000075.1:0-274663 GCA_000711775.1 Oxytricha trifallax
AAATTAAAAGGGCATGTCCCTTACATATATTTCACATATATATTCATCCGGGGGGCCTTGAGCCCCCGATGAGGATTAATTATTATTATTATTATTATTATTATTCAGCAAAGCTCTTATTGAAGCTGTTTCAGATGCCTAAGAAGAGCAGGATGTTGTAGAGACTCTCGATGATCTAAAGCAATTGGTTGGGGAGATTGTATACAAAAGGCTATCATAGAACAAGAAAAGTTGAACTATGATAAGAGAAGTAAAATTGTAATATCCTCTGATATATTTTACGAGTATTTCAATCTAAAATTTAATATTCATTCAAATTCTTATATTTTATGCTAAATGCGATATGGCAAGAAATGATTACTATAGCTGCAAAAGAGAGAAAGATTCAAAACAGAGAATACAGCAATATCTAGACTAGAATAAGATAAAAGGTAGAATGAAAGATATGGCTGAGTAGATAATTATTAAGCCTAATCACAGAGCTGACCATACAATAGACTAAATTGTAAGTTGGATAGGAGAAATAAAGTTTAGAAAGCTACCTCATGATGCCAAAGTACTGTTTGAGTGAATAATAAAAATAAAACACTTGTATTACACACTTATTTACATTACATTATAACCCTTAACCCCTACATAAACCCTAATAAAGTATGCACTAATAGTTTACTTTTATCAATCAAAAACTCAATCAAACTACTGAAAGGGTTTTGGGGTTTGAATATTTGTCCTTTAAACTCTTGTTATTAAATAAAGAATACAATCCGGTAATTTTAAAATATTAATTATATTATAAAATTTGATAATTTCTAAAAATAATAATATAAAATTTATTGAGGTATTTAGAAATAAATCTACATTCTAATAACTTTATATATACTACTTCCAAAATTAGAATTAACCCTGGCTGAACTATCAATAACATGTGGATAATAATCACCTTAGTTGTAAAAAGTGCATTAGTAATTGGTTGGCTTCTGGATCATTAAAGTAATCTGACAATAAAATGCTATATGATGTAGTAAAAATAATTCTATCGATTGGTTCTATCCTTTAGAATTTCTACAGGTTAGCTTGAAATTGCATCAACTTGTGTCAACACCAATAGTACAAAAAATCTAATATCAAATGATTTCCACTGTTTGAAGTTGCTTAAAAATTAAAGTGAAAGTTGAGGTGGCTGCGATATATGTGAAATCAGTTTGGTATGCAGTTAAGGTAAGTGAAACACCATCAATTTCATAGTGTAAGATAAAGTGCCACCTTCTACAACTTTACAAACATTTGTAAATGCCTTTGTGTAAATTTAATTCTTATAGACATTAGTTTAAGTGGGCATAACGTCAATAGTTGGAGCTGAGTTAGATTTTAGTGATAGATAAAATGATTTTGATGCTCCATAAAGAATATTTTTTACTGCACAGGTGTATCTGTAGTTATTGGGATGAAAAAAGAATTAATTCAGAAAATATAAAACAAAATAGAACCATTCAAATTAAATCGGTTGGTATTTTATCCTTAAGACAAATGCGAAAAAAAATTCTTATAGAATTAATATAATAATTAGTCTATTGATTTATAATTAAATCTCAATTAATATTTGAAAAAAATTACTATTTTTGTAGTGACATTTAACATAAGAATTTGATTTCGGTGAAGTGCCACTTACAAAATAATCTCCATTTTGCTTTGCTGTTAAAGTAAACCAAAAAACGCTTGTTGTGGTCACTGTGCAACTTAGAACAAAAGTATCCCCATTTTAATTTAAGAAAAAGGCAATTTGGGTAGTAGCGAAAATTGCTACTCCAACAATTTTGATAAATAGTGTTTAGGAAGATGCTGAAATAATCGAAGGAGCTGTATTATTTTAAAGCTTTAATTAGCATAATAATAATAATAATAATAATAATAATAATAATAATAATAATAATAATAATAATAATAATAATAATAATAATAATAATAATAATAAATTAATTTTTTATAAATAGCATAGTATATTAGTATCTTACTTTAGAACTAAATTTAAGTAATCCATATGTTAATCTTAATGGGTCATAGAAACTCTAATTGTGTCGTATTAAGTAGTCTCTGCTACTTATACGGCAGGGACATTGAAGTTATTAAGTATTAAATGATAGCTATGCTAAATTATATTTAGAATTATGAATTATTGATTGTATCCATATATAACATTTAAAAACATTGTCCACTCTCTAATGAGATCCAAGTTTTAGATGCTTTAATATCGATTTCTGCTTAAGGTTCCCTCAGCAACTGCATAGTTATAAGTGACTGTGTTTTAGTCTTTGTTAAATTACTCATTTTGTTTCACAGTCAAAGAAGTTTGGGCAGATCTTTGGAGAAATTAAAAAAAAATATAAAAATTTATTTTAAAATTTGGTGTTCCAAATAAATAAAATGAATCTGAATTAGAATTTCCAATTAAATTTATTGTTTATATTTTATTTAATAATTTATATAAATAAAAAAAATTAAAAATATGATTCTTAGTCACTTAATTTAAATTTTACTCAATTAGTCCTGAAGTTGTGATCATTTTGGTAATCGAGTGCAAATTAATTTGAACTGAGATCAAACTAAAGTCTTAGTTTAAAGTATTTTCATCTATCACATTGTCATTAACTTTTAATTGATAAGTAATTTTATCTGATTCATCATCAGAGCCAAAATCATTAAGATTTAGATTGTATAGTTGATACTTTCCATCTAAAATATTTTCAAAGTGAATTGAAAAAGTGGGAGCAATTTAAGTTATAGAAGTTGTTTTCAAAAAAGAAAGAATAAATGTTTTGTAATATTCAAAATATGAATGTAAAATCTAGGACTGCACTCTTCAATTCCCCAGTTAAGTGATACCGTGGTTACTGGCCTCATGGTCCTCATGACCATGATGATCATGTCCATGACCACGATGACCACAGAACCATCAGTTTAAAATTCATGATTTAACTAAAATATGTCCCAACCTTTATTTTTTTATTTTACATCTTGTTATTAATTACTAACATTAGCCTATCTTTTTACCAATCAATCTATAAAGTAACAATATCAATTATAACTTTTTCAAAATATAATGTCAATTTAAAACAATGATATCAGTCTTTAAACTACTCCCAGAACTTTCTAAAATTTTTCTTTTCTAAATAAGTAAATTAAATCGCCTTAAATTCAAATTTTCTAATAGATTATACCAAAGAAGAATTAGATGGGCGCTATATAAATTAAACAAAAGCATAAAGTTCGAAATCCTCGAAAAATTTCCTATGGATTATGAAAATAATTTTAGAGAAAAGTTTTTTTAATAAAAATGATTAATAAAAGTCCTTGCCTAGGCAATAAATAATTAACTCTGATTTAAACCTATCTTATAATGCCCCATTTTTGTCTTATTCAATAATAACAAGTTGAATTTGTTGATCCAGCAGCAATTCTAAAATAAACAATCCATGTTTGACTTCAAGATATTGAATATACAGTATCATAAAAAATCTTCAATCAAATGGGCCAGTGTAATTATCTCAATAAAATCAGGGTAGAAGGAACAGTAGATTAAGAGGCCATAAAATGACTTAAATTATTGAGAAAATAATGCCAGAGCAAGTTAGTTTGTCAATAAATAAAAATAACATGAATATTAGAAATCATCTATAGAACATGAGTATGCTAATAGCATCTAAAAAAAATCTTAAAAACTGGCTTTAAAATCATTCTACTGATGCTTTCAACATCAATAAATCAATTTAGAATTACTATTAGCAATAAATTACCTTAATTGGTTATATGAACCCAAACCAGACTACAGTAATAGAATATCAACTGTAAATTAATCAAATCAATAAAGTAATGGTCATTAACCCATATATAAATGAAAAGTAAAAATCAAAGACAAAAATAAACTCATAGAGAAAGATTTAAGTATACAAATAAAGACATTAAAAACTAAGAATAAATAGCAAAGCTAAGAAATAAAGAAATTGAATGATAATAATGATAATAGAAAAAGACTTTAGCAGATTAAATTTAATGATTTGAGAAAGCTCTAGAAAAGTTTAAAGAATTCATTTAAACTGTTAAAATGAGAATTACAAAAATGAATAGCTGAAATTTAAATATAATCGGATTCAAAAAATCTGACTTATTTAAATATCACATTCAATCACTAATAATGGTAATTACAGATATGTTGGAATATGTGGTGACATGATTAAAGATTAGTTAGCCTAGTCCTTTAGTGACTCATTTGAGAAATTTAAGTTAGAGTCAACATAACTCGATTAAATATAAATATATATATATATATATAACTTTCAAAACTCCAGTGATTTTATGGACTTCTCAATTTATGAAGAGAGAAGGAGACTGATCCAAAAAATAATAAGTGTTTTAATTGTTAAATAGAAGCATTTTGTAAAACCATCTAAGATTCAAACTTTTATAAAGAATTAAATAATAATAAGAATTGGAAAACTTTCGAACCTTATCTCCCGCTATTGCATATTATCTCCTATTAAATCAATCATATTCGGCAACAAGTAAAAAAGGTAATCATTGCAACTTATTCACTCATCGGTAGCACTTCTTAAAGAATACCTTCAAAAACTTGAGCACCACTATTTCTAATATGACAGTATGCTTCATTGGGATAAGAGGAAATCTTTACAATGGCACTATAGGAGATCATTCTAACACTAACAAACAGTACGAGTCTGACAAAACTTCATTTCCATGTTTTTGAAAGAGTCCCAACGAGAAACAAAAGAAGCAATTCCTCGAATTATCGATCAGAGTAAAAAAGTGTATGCAGTAAGCTTTAACTTTAACTGAATAAAGTTAGTGTTTTTTATGAATATAATTAAAACTTTTAGAATTTTATATGGATAAAAGTAGCAAAAAAAAGTCAATCATGACTATAATAAAATATATTAAAAGACTTAAAATCATAAACTAGGTGTATAGTTAATTAATATTGTAAAGTTATAAATTTAAACGATTGAAAATCTTTATATAGTAGTGAGTAATAACTTAGATTAACAGTCTCTAAAATGATTCTGATAGAAAGATTTTGACGAGAAGATTCGATATTAGAATAACATTTTGTCAGATTAAAAATTAGAGAGATTATATGAAATTTAGCATGTTTTTATTTTAACTTCTTTTATAAGAATGCCTTAGGAAAAGGATTAACAAAAACGATTTGAGCATGTTAAATAATAAATTAGAGTTTCCGAGCAGCCCTCTACTTCCAAATTCAGAGGACCAATAATTGGAGTTTTATTAAATATACAATTAAAAACTTCACAGTCAACTATTAATTCCCCTAGCAAGAGCAGATTTCAAGTGAAGCACACAATAAAATACCAAAAAGAAACTAAAAATAAAACCAAAAACGAGACTTTATGATCTTTGTAAACCATAATTATGCTTTTAATTTAGCAAAAGAAGAGTAGGTTTATTCACTAAATATAAAAAAATTGTGCTTAGAGCCGAGAATTTACATGCATATCAAGAGCCATTATTCAGAAAATCGCTACAATATAAGAAGAATTGCTATTAGACAGAAAATTAACTTTTACCTCACCATTCCAAAAAAATCATAAACTGCATTAAACTATTCTGTCAACTTTTCAAAGGTTATTGCTAAAAAAGCTGATTCAACTCAATCCTTAAAAGTGAACCCAAAGAGATTTAAATGTTTAGCTGATAATATTGAAAATTCTAGGTCTTAGTATTTAGATTTATCAAGATAAAAGTCAGCGAACTTTGTATTAACTCAAGCTTTGAAACGAAAAAATTTCAATAATAATCCCATTTTTTCTCTAAGTTAAATTAACCGCATACAACAGAGTAGTTAAGTGTTTTGAAGAGCTAAAGAGAATGAGCTAAGTTTTAAATAGATAAACTTCAAGCAGAAATCAGTCATCACAAGCTGTTTCTCTTTATTGAACTCCAACTAGAAAGCAAAATCTATTTGTCAACTAAGGTACCTCTGCTTATGGAAAGTAATCAATCTAAAATATAAATGTAAATTTATTTTAAATCACTAAGAATCAACCAAATACGATTGGCAAAAACTTTTTAAAAAAAGACATAAAATTCATTCTTGCAGGATACTCATTAAGATATAGAAAACCATGATGATTTTTACCAACTACCAATAAGTGACGAAGATCAAGAACACTCTACTTAACAATAAATTTCTAAACTAAACTTTTACTCGACTTTCCATGCCTCAACTTGAGCGTACACTTCCAGCTACCAGAACAAGCTGTTCACTTCAAATTTAGAAACTATAATAAAATTCTAGCAATCCCAAGCTCTCCCAAATAATACTCTAAATCAATCCAAAGCATAAGACTATTCTTCAGTAATCTAACTAAGCAAAATGAGTTTGATGGCTATAAAAACAATAATGCCATAGCAGTTTCTACATTTGTTTAAAGAAAAATAAATTTAGAAATGTAAAATTTGAACATAAGTCAAATGAAACAAAAAAATAGACTGCTTAAAATCTTGAAATATACCTGCATGAGTATTTATTACAATCTTAAAATGAGCAAGAAGTTCTTAAAAATGAAAAAATTGAGATAACTCAACTTTAAGAGTTGAATGGGAAAAAAACAGTGAACTTGCGGCCATAAAAAATGAGAAAAGGTTGCAAAAAGTAAAACTAAATCAGCTATTAATTAAATTTTAAGAATAACATAATGAATAGCGTTGTTTAAACTTAGAAAATGTATTCAAATTAAGAGATAATTAGATAATTAGAATAACACGAAGAATAAATAATCATAGCAATATCAAAGAATAATTTTAATTATAAAATAATCATTTATAAATTGACTTTACCATATTATCTCATTTGTATATCATTAAAAATAGCTTTTTATTTGATATTTGTATATTGACTCAAAATAAAGAGATCTTAAATGACGACTATATTATGAATATTAATCCTTTCTTATCATTAGTTCTTCATTCTAAGATAGATAAGACAACAAAAAGTCGTTTTTTGGCATGTTTAAGGATGGAAGAGATTTAGTTCATAATGAAATATTTAATCAGAGTAATGGATTCTTTTACCCTTACTCTAGAAATACTCCTAACTTAATGCATGAAACTTTTTAACATCCATTTAGTCCTAGTCTAAAAGTTAAACTCGTTCTTAGCAAATAGGGTTACGCTTTGACCAATTGTATTAAACTTAATATTATAGAGGGAACTAATCTTCACTTGAAAATGATATCGTAGAGGAATTTTAGGCTAATGAGAAGGAAATCAAAGTGAACAATGTAAAGCCAAGAATTCATTAGAGCTCACTTAACAATTTAAAGTTTAGCAAATCAATAAGAGTTAAGACAACTTTTAAGGATCTTTTTAACCACAAAGTGGAGATTTTAACATTAATTATAAAGCTATTTGTCTATGGGTCTTTTATTCAGAAAGTCTCAGGAAATTATAAAGCAAAATAATTTTCCGTTTCTTGTTGTAAATTCTAGAATTTCTTTGATCTCAATTGGGCTTAAAGTCAATAAGAGTCTTAGCTATAATGCTTTAGCTAAACCTACAGGTGGTTGAGTTAAAGAATGTGCCAATTAATTAAAGTTTTGGACTCTTAGACTTTAGCTACAATAAAAACAGTCTCTTAATTAATTTAAACTTAAAATAAAACAGAATGAATTCAATTGATCACGATTTTACTAATTCTTTCCTATAAGAGCAAGGATAACACAATAAGTTATTAAATTTATAAATATAATTAAGTTTTAATATATTTTATTAAATTAATGCAGGAAGTGAAAGAAGACCTTAAAGCCCTTGAACTTTACAAGAAATGTGAATTTATCCAATCAATATTAATACAAAAAATAAGCATAATATTTTTATAGTAAATGCTGAACTTAAGATGAAATGCAGAGTTATCCATGAAAATGATCCAGAGGTTGAAATGGACTGGAAAAAAATCATATCTTGACTCAAAGAGGAGATCAAGCACTTTAATGATTCTTAGGATATATTCAAATCATTTTGTGATTCTTAATATTAATATTAATATTAACAAGTTATTTCATATAAAATTTTCTCACAAAATATTATCTTTGTCGCTTATAATATTATGAGTATTTACTATGAAATTTAATAGATCACTATAACCAGATCTGACAAGAAAATATAAAATGAATGATTATATAAATGTTTGGCTTTTTCTGCTAAAAGATGATTTTTATGTTTATTAATAGTGATTTACAAGGAGTCTGTTTCATCAGTTATATAAAATATATTAAAATAAAGTCACTCAAGAAACGGTGCTGCAACTTGATTTATGGATACCATGGCAACTCAGGCCTCAAGGTTTTAGTTCTCTCTTTCAGAAATTCGCTTTGCTATAACAAACAAGAAGTTTATGAGATTACCAGAGAAACATTCAAGAAATGTGTTGATGCATGAGTTAAAAATTTCTTCGAAACTGGTGAAATCTACGAAGATGAAAATGTTGAGGCTGCTCTTGGTTCTCATGAGGTCACCCTAGTTATCCCGAGACTGCCCTTGGTTCAGATAAAAAGTAGCTTATATTAAAAGAGTAGAGTTAGTCTCATTTCAGCTATACCCTCAGGTGTAGAAACGGTGTTAACGCCCTCTTCTTATTTTTATAGCATAATTATGCAAGGCATCTACAACTCACTTAAGAGACTTTAAGTCGATATTGTGGATATCAACTTCTGCAAGAAATTAAAATATGAGACTCCATTAAAAGAAACATTGAGAGCACTTCATACTTTTGTTGAACAACAAAAGGCTTTTCAGCTGGGGTGCTACAGAGTGAGAGTGGTCCGTAGATAGAATCTTCAACGATATTGATCTTCGTAAAAGACTTAACCACCTCAACCCTATAATTCAAAAATAAATGAGGTAAAAACGAAATACTCAAAGGCTTGAGAGAACTTGCAGATTTTTATCTAAGACTTTCAAGAAAATGAAGAATTTCACTTGCTCTGAGATCTAAAGCGCTTTGTTTGCTATGCCAAGAATACTTTTATCCTAAAGTGCAGTTGAAACCGCAGCTACTCAGCAGAATGTTCAACCATATTCCTTTACTGTATGGAGTTAGTTGATTAAACTGGTATTATGACTGTAGAAGGAAGTGAATTCAATGAAAGAGAAGGGTGAATATCATTAAGATTTACTAACTAAGCCACTCACTCTGAAAAATAAAGGCTGTCCTCAATGACTTCAAAGCATTTAATGAAAAGTTCAATGACATTTGCAAGTATTCATAAATAATGCTTTTTAAAATGAAGTATTGTTGAACTCACTTACTATGGTATCCAAAAACTTCTTTCGCATCGCTTCTTTAATTAATTGATTAATTAAACTAGTTATAAATTTCAACATTATATCTTTGCTGAATAAAAATTAGAGATAATTATCGAGATGTCATTCAAAATGAATTATTCGTATTAAAGTTATTAAACTTTGTATTAAGTGAGACCTCTTTTAACGAAAATCCTTCAAATAATTACTTATTTATATATTATTTATTTTAATTCACTTATAAATATTAAATATACTTTATTTATATACACTAAAATCTTACATTATTAAATCATCATCATTACCTTGGTCCTTAACTTAATCTTCCTTTTCAATGGAGTCATCTTTACCATCACTGCTGCTAGATAATCTTTCAATGCCATTTGTATTTTTATAGAGTTTTAAGATCTATTATTTATTCTTAAATCGATGTTTGCTTCTCTACTTCTACTCCTGCTATAGTTGTTATTACTTTTCAATTTTAAATAGCTTTATCCGATAACTTTTTGATAAATAAATGATTATTACTCTAAGTACTGGTAGCACTCATTTCATTTTACTTCCTAATTTCCTCATTTAATTTCTGAATAATTGGGTTTACTTTCATAAAAGGCTTTACAACAATAAAATTAAACCAACGAAGCATTTTATCTCTCAAACTTATATTAAAGAAAATCGAAAGTTTCAATCCACTCTCTCAAAGCAACTCTTTTCTTTTGAGTAAATCATCTTATAAGCTTATTTGGGTTTATTTTAAAGCTTCTTAGGTAATTAGCATTTTAAATTACTTAAATCAGAGCATTACTAAAGCTGTAAATTCTTTAATTTTTGCCTTTAATGACTCAAAACGAATAAAGCGATTAATCTGTATAACCTTAGGAGATGGAGATTGACAGATTCGTGGGCATGTATTTGAACTATACTTTGAGTCGTTATTTAATCTAAATTGGTTTCTTTCTGGAATTGTCAAACTAAAACTTATTCATTTCATTTTTATGCATTTAGAGTTACTTTAACTTCTCTTAAAGTTTAATCTTCAATCGGTTAGTATCAAATAATAGATCCCTAATATGCATCTTTTAATTTGAATTTTTGTCATCCATATCGTCATTTTTTATTCTAGTAGTACTCTATCTCTTTCTTTAGCCTCCTTAGTTTTTACTCTTTATAGTACAGTTTCAAATCTATTATGTATTTTCAGTTCTTTTAATTCTTATATCCTGACTTAAAATTGCCTTTGAAATTACTTGAGAAAAATTCCCTGTTTTTTTTGAATTCGAAAGAAGTCTTCAAAAAGTTAAAACTTTCTTAAAGGTCACTTGAATCCGCTTATTTTCGAATTTTCCAGCGAAATTCTTGCAAATTTTTCTATGATTATATTCGTCAACATGGTCCTTTTTCATTCTTAAAATTACCCATTTAGTTTGGTCCTTGATTGCTTACAAGATTTATAAAGTTTGTCGTGGTATGTCTCATATCTCAAAAAATTTATATTTAATTTTTTTAAATAATAAATAATCTTTATATGCAAAAGTTTATCAATTATAAATTTGATAATTTTAATATTTGCGTCAATTTTTGGTTAGATATAAATCATTGTTACTTTTCTCCAATTCCATTTTGTCTTTTTTAAAGGGCTTTCTAGCGTCATTATTATAGTAAAAGCTTTAAAGTAAAGTGATCTTAAGTGAAACTAGTAAACTTTGAAAATTAATGGGAAATAAAAGGATCTTATCAAATATCTGAGTGCATATATTTATTAAAAAGTATGATGAAATTGATACTTATTCTTTTTGAGATTTTTATATGTGCAAGGCTGTTTGGTTATGCTTTCATAAATATTGATTTTTAATTTAACTCTATTGAAAAATGAATAAAGTTAATCACACAATTAATGAAATGCTCAGCCGTTGAAGTAGATTTCTGAAACAATACTTTGATGAATGTGTACTGAATTATATTTTTGGTTATCTTTAATATAATAGTTTATGTTATCAATTATCAAAGTCTACTGTACTGTATCATTAATCAAAGTTAATCCCGATTTTTCTAAATCAGGAATAATTATAAGTGATTAATTGTGATTATTATTTTGATATTTTTAATTCTGGAAATGATTATTATTTGCTTGTTTGTTAAAAGAGTGGGATTTTTAGTTTTTAAGTTGTAACTTTATGAGATTATTGGTATAAGGTTTTCAAGAACAGCCTTTCTCTGTGTATAAGATATAATTAATAGATATTATTAAAATAGTTAAATGAATTAAGTACAATTATACTTAGTATGATTACTTAAATCTTATTCAGTTTAAGCTTAAGATTATTTACGATTAGATATTTATGGTTTTTTAAACCTTGATTGTAATTCACTGACGATATAGATTTATCTCCACATTTAACATTTTACTTATCCAAGATTTTTTATAGTTACTCATTTATGGTAAAAGAAGTAGCAATAGAAACCAGTTTTTATTTTTTGTTAAAGATTAAGTTGTGAAAATTTAAGGATCACTTTACAACATCATAGTCTCTATTTTAATATCTCTAAGTGAAGGAACACGTTGAGACATGAGTCCATTATTTATTTGCTGCTATAGAAAGTCTCACTATTGATATACTTCTTGTCATGAAGCAATTTATAAAGTTAATCTGAGATCATTTGATTGTGATATCCAAATAATTATTATATGCAGTTTTACGAATTAAAAAATATTTTATTCTTAAATATTGATAATAAGCTACTATTTTCATCGCTTTAAGAGGACTTTTGCTTTCTACCTAGTTTTCATCATCACTTTCATCATTAAATTGATTTTGATTCACATTTTAATCGTTATTTGCAGAACTGAAGTTACTTGGTAACTCTTTTAATTTTTATCAACAAGATCTTTCATGATTTCCATTGCAAATGAATGGGTTTGTTTAAGTTTAGAATTAAACTCTAGAGTCTGTAAACAAAATTTAGCTTGTGTCATGCTTTAATGAGGCTTTGATAAAATGTCATCTTCTGTCAGTGATTATGTTTAATTCTTCAAATCTATAATTTAATAAAATTAAAATTTATTTTGACATTTATTAAACTTAATAACTTACATTCCTAGTATTTTTAGCAGTTATTGTTTAAAATACTTGACAAGTTTTAATTTTAATATAAGAGATCTATGTGCTTTGATAATAAACATTAATCTCTTCTCTATGTTCAATTTGATCCATTTTTGAGTTGTCCTTGATTCGTGTAATTATCTTCTGTATTTGCAAAACCCCAAAACTGCTTTTATTTGCCCCTTTTCTGCTTTTTTTTCTTTATTACTAAATAGTAATTTAAATTTGGAAACTGTCAGATAAAAGAATATTGTGGGACTTACAAAAAATCAAAAGTTAAAGTCTTAAAAGCCTGAACTTTCAATTTTTCTAAGATCTGTGGATTCTCAAAATCTTATTCTTGATCTTATATTTACTCAATAAAACTACTGTTTTTTTTAACTTTTTATTTTTGTCTTTAAACTTATTGGAGATTTAGTCATGACGTGATTTATATTTGTGGGTTACTCTTAAATGTTATTTAATTGACTGTAGGTACGAATTTTTCTTGGTTTATTTGAGTAGCTTGGCTTTGGAATTATTGGGTAATCTGAGAATTAGTTTGTGAAGTCTAAATCTATCTGTCAACGTTTTATTAAGTTGACCTCTTCTATACTTAATTGATGAAGCTAAGCTATTTTGCCTGAAATAAAGTTTGCCATTCTAAAAGTGTTTTGTTTCTCGATTATTTTATGTTAATGACAACCGCTCTATTTAAGAATTAAATTAATATGAAATTTATATAATAAATTATATTATTCTACATTCTAATCTCCATCTTCATTAATTTATGTTAATTGAAGATTATATAATTAGTTAAGATTAAGGAATTCGTTTGATAAATTTATTTGCATTAATTTGAAAGCTCAATTCCTTGCTGGAGTAGCCCAGCAGGTACTTTTTTTCTAACTTTTTCCAAATTAATTTGGCATTACCATAAATGCAAGTAAAATATACAAGCAGTAATTTATAAGGAAATTCTGTACTTCTTATGGCTCTTCATCCATTCTTTACCTTCCTTGACTTTTTTTACCTCTTTTCCCACCTAATCATATTTACATCAATTGAAACTTTTCTTGTTTTATTTAAAACACCACCTCGTTTGCTATTAGTTTCAAGTTCTTCTAATTGATTGGCAGTCAATTATCTCTTTTCCTTGGTGTTTCTCAATAAAAACTAAGTGTTGATAATAGATGAATTTAAATTGCATACTTGTCAACTTGCCAGAGGTACAGCATTAAAAGTCAAGGAGACGTTTAAGCAATTCTTAGAATATAAACAAGAGGGGATTGAAGTTAAAATATCAAAGTCTTCTAGATGTAGCTGATAGAATTGACCCTACTACAGGTTTATAAAATATATTCTTGAAAAGTTGACAACATTTATTACTACTTTTTCCTAATGAGTCTTGTGATAGTTTTACTATACCTCTTAGTGGTCCACTATAACCTAACTTTTTAATAATAAGTTTTATATTCCATTTTTATTCAAAATTCTAATAGATACTTGATAAGTTTATCGTGATTGCTTAATCTATGTTTTAGAGTATGACTTTTAATTTAGTAGATCTATTTTGATTATTGTTTGTTCTTTTCGGTGCACTGCTCTTCCCTATGATTTTTAAATCTTCAACTTCAATGACTACTTGTTTTCGAGAACAATTGAGGTTTGACTAATCAAAGTAGCGAAAAAACTAAGAGTGTTGTTTTTCTCATATTTTTAATTTAATAATAATTTATTATAATTTATTGTATTTCAATCAATTTAATTGTATAAAAATAGTCCAGAATAAGATATTGTTATTAAGAAAAAAGATGTAAAATTATATTATATAAGTTACTTTCTCATTTAAATTCAAAGTAATTATTAAATGTTTCTAAGGTGGTCTCTCTGAAAAAACTGCTGACTTTGGAAACTGTTGATTGAGTTCTTCTTATGAGAACTGTCTTGGAACAGTTTAATCTTTACTTTGAATTTTAATTCACGAGCACTAACCCCTCAAGGAATTCTGCGAATTTATAGTCCTGGTTCACGAATGGATCTCGGCTGTAATATTCTCAAAGGGAATAAATAAATGGAAAAGAATTATTAATTATAATAAGATGTGAAGGAATTACTTCGAAACAAGATAGTGACACTCTATAAATTCAGAGAAAACTAGAGAGTCAAACTAACTTTACTTATCTAATTGTTAATAGAATGCTCTGGCATCAGAACTGCTCAATAAATTGTTATTTGAGTTTTTCTGTTGCTGTTGGAAAAAGGAGATTAATACATAGGTGGGTAGGCAAGTTGGATTGTTTTCGATAGATAAGTTTTAGACTAAGGCTGATAAACGGTTTAAGGCAGTCTTTACTGATTTTTTAGTAAAGTATGTGAAATCCGTCATTCTCTTGTTGTTTAAACTTTGATTCTATAATTTAATATCCCTTTAATAGGATTTATATACATAACAATAGAATACTAAATTAACTTCTGAGATTATTAAAATTGATCTGTTTTTACTAGGCTACTCCGATCTAACTTAAAACATTAATGAAACCTTTTTCAAGCTGTTTTTAGTTAAGCCACGCCTCTTGCTGTATAATGCACTAAAACTCCTAAGTAGTCCGTAAATTATAAATAATATATAAAATTAATCAAAGTACACTGCTTTAACTTTGATGCAGAAGTGCTTATATTTTATGTGTTAAGTTTGGGTTAGGGCGTAGTTATGGAGACAGAAGTCAAACACGCCAAACAAACAGTTCAAATAATGGTAAAAAAATGCTCCGAAAAAATCTTTCATCATATTTAATTAAATTATTTTAAGATATTGTAATTCAATGAATCTATATGAATTAATTTAAATTATCATTTTAATCCTAGAGAGAAGTATTTTTTTTGGCGAAATAACTCTTAATAATCAAGTTGTGTATAATAAACTTTTTAAATAATACGCTCGGTTATTACTTAGTTAAATAAGCCTCAACATAATAATAAATAAGAAATAATTTATTGTAAATACATATTAAATCTCTACATTCACTTGAGTTTTTTCTTTTGACGACATTTTATTAGCATTCTAGACACCTTCTTCATAAAAGAACGGAGGACATTTAGTAAATTTATTTACGAAGTCACAAAGAGATTGCCTGAATAGGATTAAAATTAACAATTTATTATTTTAATAGATTGCGATCAGTGCTATTTTCAAATCACTGGTTTGGTATTTTGCTCTATATTATTGGATTTTAATGTATAAATTTCCTTAAATATCGTCAATTTATTCACTACACTGGATTTTGATCTAAATCTTTGAGTTTAATCATAAAATAATTTTATACTATATTATATTATGAAGATTATTAATTAAACTTATTAATGTAAAACTCCTCTCTTACTGCTGAAAACGGTTTATTCTATCTCATTTTTGATCTTCTAAATGAGCAGCTCAAACTCCTAATGAATATCATCCAATTTCTCATTAAAGCCCCAAAATCCAAGACTACAACAGTAATCATACACTCCATCGATTATTCCTACTCCTCTACGTTAAGTAGCCACTTTTGGGTCTTTTTACTTCAATATTTAAATCAAAATATTTTCTATATCTCAAGAGTAAACTACTAAAGTCTTAAGCTAATACTCTTAATAGATCTTACACATGTCGAGATAGGTTAAGAAGTCTTTTTGTCTTTAAATATGTTCAAGTAACTACTAATTGGGCATTTTAATTTTCTAATCACATCCTCGATTTATTACGACCACTGAACTCCTTAACTAGTTTTTCTGGATGTTTAAAGCTAAAAGAGAAATTGTTTTTTATGTTTATTATGGATTTCTTTATGTCACTCAATAGCGGCGATTCATTTCTTTCCAAAATATCCATCTGTCAAGCAACGATTGCATATAGAATAGGGTTGTTTTTTTATATCAAGAAGCAGCTTCTCTTAAGCATATTTTATCACAATCTTAGATAAAAGCGAAGGATTTAGTGAGTTTTGGCGGGGACTTTATAGAGTTGAAATGTGGTTCTCTATCTCATCATATGACATATTGTTTATTAATTATTGTAATTGTTGAACTCAAGCAAATCTAGGAAAGCTTTTAAGAAAGCCAAAATTTCAAACATCCCTTTTGGATTATAGTAGAAATCTTCAATATCATGTAAATATGAATAAAATTAGAGTTATATCTAAAGTCAATGTCAAACATGTCCCATAAAGATTGTGGTGAGAGATAGCACAATCAAAACCCCAAAACCCTTTCAGTAGTTTGATTGAGTTTTTGATTGATAAAAGTAGACTATTAGTGCATTCTTTATTAGGGTTTTAATAGGGTTTATGTAGGGGTTCAATTTTTAAATATAAGTAATTTAAGTGAGTATAACAAGCGAGTTTTTAAAATATTTCACACATAAGCTTAGAGTCATGTGGCAGTTCTCTGAATTTTATCTTTCTAAGTTGATGTTTGATTGTTTCTATTGTTTGTTAATTCTCTTAGCATGGCTTGATAATAGTTGAGTATGCAAGTTCTCTGAGACCTCCATTTATTTTATTTTTATCGAGATATTGTTTGATTCTCTGCTTCGAATCTCTCTCACCCCTGCAGCTAAAGTAATCGTTTCTTGGCATGTCGCTCTCTATTATTATTAATGCTAGAGCCCAGATATCCCATTAAGTGACTCCATCTCTCCAATCCTATCTCTCTGAGAAATATCCAGGAGTGCCGTAAACATTTCCTTATGCAGAGGCTTGCACTCTTTGAGCTCTGTTGAATTCAATAATATAAGAGGCTGATAGTTCATCATGATGTTCTCTGGCTTTAAGTCTCTATGAACATATCTTAGCTTGGTAAGCTCTTGAATCCCTTCAACTATCTGCCATACTATCTAGCTAATTTATCTCTGACATCTATTGTCAGATAAGAATTCTCTGTAAGTCATTTCAAGTAAAGGAAGCCTGAAGGCTACATGATCTTTACCAAGTAAAATAGCATCAAGCTAGATGATATGCCTGCACTCATTTAACTTTGCCTTTTAAAGAGCATAATACTCATTAGCAAATTCCATTTGGAACTTGTCATCAGCAAGGAAGTAATTGAATGGATATATCTTGTAAGCATATTAGTCATCAGTAATGACTCTCTTCTCTATTTTATCTTCAAGAGTGAGGTAGCTTTCTAGGCAAAAATCTAAGTCAATAATTTTTAAAATGGGAATCTTCATTGCCTCTATTTTAACCATGATTTTATTGATCTCAGAGACTGGAAAGTTCTTGACTGCTTTCTTCACTTTTACTTACTTCTAGACTTCAACTCTAAGAGACTCCTCTGGGTTTCTTGATCTTCTATTTTAGAGGAATCTAAAGACAAAACTTTGATTGTGCTTTTTCTTTAAGCGCACTTTGAGGTCTCTAGTATGAGAATATGGCTTCTCACAGAACTCACAGACATACTTCCCATCTTTCTTTTAATGCTTGAGATATAACCTTGGCATATCGTTGTGTATATTTCTCAAGTGTCTCTTATAAGTTGACTTGTAAGGGAAAACTTTATTGCATTCTTTGCATTAATAGTCAACTTTGGCTGGTATTTATTAATGCTCTATAACTGGTTGTTTAGCCTCCTCCTCAATTTACACAGCTTCTATGATGACCTCCTACTAAATTTATATTTAAATCTCAAAGCTAGACTGGTCAAAGTTGTCATAAGTAGGCTCCCACTGAGTACAAGCGTCTCTGTCTCTTCTTTTCTTGGCTGGAATGATAATTTTTATTGACTTTATCAAAGTAATGCCGCTCTTCTTAACAGGTTAGAGCTCATTTTAGTTTGCTGATATATTTTATTACAATAATGATAAAATCTACCTTGATCAACTATTATAGTAGAGTATAAGACACTCTGATAGATTCTTTGCTGAGAGGTAAGAAAATGAACTAACCATAAAAGACTGTAAGTTGACATATTTTATGAGAATTTTATACATTTTAGTAAATTAAAATACTCCTAATGAAGTTTTGTTTCTTTAGGAGGTCCTCCAAATCAAGTTTGAACTTAATTTGGAGGACTCCTAAAATAATTAAACATTATTAGGAGCAATTTAATGGAGATAGTTTGATAAAATGGAAATCAATCTGTGAAACTTGGAGCAAGTTTTTCAATGCTTCTCCGCATATCTTTTCAAGGTTGACCTCCAGTAGGTCCTCCCTATTTAGTAGTAAGATTTTAATAAACTTAGAATGGATATCCATAATTTTAAATTTCATTAACATTTCTAGAAAGAGGAAGCAAGATGGAGTCTATGAATGATGCAATGAAGAGAATTTAATCTCAAGATTTAATAGGAAAATTTCGAAGTAAAGAGGACCTCTATAGATATTTGGTATAGCAAGGTAAGTTCTTAAGTAAGATTAATAAATCCATTATAGTTGGATTGTTCTTGCCGACTTAGGAGGGAACTAAAATCTCATTCTTAAAAGCCTTACTGAGTGAGAGAAAAAAGCTTTTAAGTCTAATGAAATTAGGATGATAGAGACCTAACTACCCTGAAATATCAGTGACAAACCTATATGACGATGCTATGAGTGATCCGGACGTAGCTCTCTACTTTCTAATAAAGCTACAGCTCTCTAATAAGTTGCCAGAGAGAAACTTCTCTTTGGTGTTCTTGCAGCTTTGAAACCTGAGTACTTAAATGAAGTTATTTAAGAAGCTCATAGAAACGCTACAGCATCTCTCCTGAAGAAAACGAGAAGCAAGGTATTATAATCAGCGACACCTGGCTCTAGGAACTACAGAAGCATCCATTCATCTCAAGTAAGCTTTGTCTTCTAACTTTATAGAAATACCTGGTACTGCTATATACTTGATGAAAGAGCGTAGCAAATTAAACAGAGAGAGAAAGTCACAAGTAAAGCATGAATTGAGTAAGAGACTCTACAAAGATTTCTAAAAACCAGACGAGATGAACATAGACGCAGGAGCTGGCACTAAGAGAAGAAACATGGGCCCAAGCAAGCCTTAAGAGGAAGAAAAGAAAGAGAAGCCGAATCCCTTTACGGGCAAATTTGATATGTGAACTTATTCATTCGTTTAAATCTAAAACTTATTTATATACACAAAATCTCCCTTCTCTCTTGCGCATACTTTAGCTTTATCATCGCTGACTCTTTTAGCAGCACTCTTAATAAAATCTACTCTATCTTTCTTCAAGTCGTGCATCAAGTGATAGAGTAGAAGTTTCTTGTAGTGGCCTTTCAATAACCCCCAATATAATTCAATTCCATTGAACTAAGGGCTGTAAGGAACATTAAATACAGGTGTTATGTTTAGCCTTTCATATTCCTTCCTTGAGTCTTTAGTTTTATGAACTGACAAGTTATCAACGAATAGAATAATCTCTTAGTCAGCGTACTTATCTCTGAGTTATTGCAAGAACTTAATATATTATTCAGTCTTTATAGAACGAGGGTGAATAACATAAGTCTCGAGGCCACTATCTTCACTTATTCCACCAAGAATAGCATGAGTTTACACCTTAACCTTTTAATCATATACTTCAATGTTGCTGTACCTCTTATACCAAGACCTAGAAATGAAAGTATTAAATGTAAATACAGCTTCATCAGCGTGTATGAACTTTACATTATGCTCTTAAGACCTCTGCATTTAATCGAATATTTAATTTAATTAGTCTTATAAAATGGAACATTAAAGTCAATCACTCTCTTAATGCGATTGACTGTCTTGTAAGATATTCTATTCTTTTTATAAATGTTCGCTATAGATTAAGCAGAGATATGAAGCTCAGGAAATTGGCGATGAAACATCACAGGTCTCTAGGCGAGAGTGAAGTGAGCCCAGTATTAAAGAGTCTTATCATTAATAAGATAATCGATATGATGCTGCTTAATTTTTAAGGGTCTCTTAGGCTTAGAATTAAGATACTATCTCTTTAAATTCAATGCTAATAGACAGTGAGAACTAACAGTAGCAGGAGATTTATGGAGTAGCCTTGCTATAGACGTGTAATTTAGGATAGGCTTGAGTTAATCACTATATTCATCACATCCATAACGCAACATAAACAATAAATCTATATACTCACTGTCATAAACTGACTCCAAACCTCGCATATACTCATTAAATTACTAATATTTAAACATTAAACCCCTAAATAAACTCTATTAAAACCCTAATAAAGAATGCGTTAATAGTCTACTTTTATCAATCAAAAACTCAATCAAACTACTGAAAGGGTTTTGGAGTTTTGAATATTATTATCAATCTTTAGTAACAATCCTGAGTTAGTTAAAATCCAGTGGTTATTTCAAAGCTAAGATCGACACTACCCATATCATTTTATAACTTAAATTACATCATAAAAGATTAAATCGTGCCAATTGGCTTACCCCTGAATTTTTTGACTTGGTTTTTAGATAATTAATGGCTTTACTTCTAATATGTTCTTAAAGAAGTTTTACGATTTTTAAATTACTTTTTACTACTTTAGCAATAGTTACTTCTTGTTTAGAATCTTGTGTATAAGCTTTTTTAGACAGTGAGTTTAAATTTTAAACTTAGGTTGTTGCAGCGTTTTAAGCTATACTTTTCTTCTACCTGGTGTTACTGGAGAATTATTGCTATTAAGAACTGTTTTACTATCAAACATATTTTGATTGATCTTTTCCTGCCACAAACTCATTCTTAAACTTGATTTCAAGCTTATTTTTTTCAGTTTAAATTCATCAAAAGATCTTAGTAAGTGATTAACCCATCTTATTATTAACTATTTAAGATTTAAAAATGGTAGTTCAGGTAATTGTTATAAAGCGTTGCTACCTTCCTTTTTTAATTCTTCAATTAAATAAAGCAAACTGACATCATGAATGCAAGAGTTGGGTTTTCGCATCAAAAGTGGCATAATTTTGTGTCTTTAAATATGAGAGTTTTCTTAAAGATTTCCAGATTTAGTTTTTAGTTATTATAACTGGGGTTTATTCACTAATATTTCGGGTTAATATGCATGTCGTTAGCTCAACTTGCTTCTTTTGATTTGTATTTTGACTTCTAGTGTTAGTAGAACTCTCCAGATTATTTTTACTTTCTTGTTAGGGGAAGTTGTTGAATAGAAGTAGCAGCAATGTGTAATTTTACTTATAACTGTCAATAACTTGGATAGTGATAAATACCAGTCATTATTTTATTTTAAATTCTTAAATATAATTGAAGTTAATTTAATATATTCATTTGAAAAAAATAAAACATTAAATGCTAGACTTTTTCAATTTTCTCGAAAATCAACTTAGCTTTCGATTCAATATTAGTAATATTTGAACATGAAAGATTATTTTTATAATAAGGAAGTCTAATTTCACCTGTGTTGTCTTAAGTGAATTAGAAAGGCTTTATAATACTATTGTTTTAATTCGATTTTTACTTGATAAGTTTTGGTTGTTGATTGTGGTTGCCCAATAATATTTTAATAATAACAAAAATATTTACTCTCATATTGTGATTTATAATTTAATAGTATGATTGCTTATGCAAAAGATTAGGCAGAGAACTTCACACCAATACTTCAATTTATTTCTTAGATTAATCAACAACAAATTACACTGTTTGCAGCACTCCATCATGAATCATACTTTGTTCTATTATTAAAGTATAAATTAGTGATTAGATTAATTACAAAAATAAGTCACAAGCTTGGATTTTATAGCTTTGAATGTGAGGAGTAGTTTTAAATCTAATATGTATTTTTGAAGGGCTGCTAGTTCTTGAAGAAGTCTTACTGGTTTTTTGGTAGCATACATAATTACACCCCAAAATCATCATCCTTGTCAATTAAATATATTAAAATTATAAATTAATAGAATTTAATTTATAAAAGTCTTTTTTATAAATCTAGGTGGTAAGAATGATAGATAAAAAAATCTGAAGAACAAAGAAAGCCATTGCTAATCAATATTTAAAACATGTTTTTGTTGAAATAACTA
This sequence comes from Oxytricha trifallax, assembly GCA_000711775.1. Taxonomy (NCBI): domain Eukaryota; phylum Ciliophora; class Spirotrichea; order Sporadotrichida; family Oxytrichidae; genus Oxytricha; species Oxytricha trifallax. The sequence goes on from ARYC01000075.1 coordinate 22,394, forward strand.
ATTATAAATATTAACTCATTAACACATTAAACATTTAAATAACACTCATTCTATTTCACAAATAAATAGCTATTACTTAATGATTTATTAAAGTGTAAAATTACTCATTGACTGTTATTTATCAACAACACCAACTGCTCTTTATCATCAGTATGCTTTTCTCACTAGCTAGACAGACCTCAATCATGTTTACTTTTAAACAATTTAATTGGCTTATTTAACGAATTAATATATTATTCTAAATTTATGATAATAATTATGCAATAACTAAAAAAAAACTAAATAATCTATGAATTATTTTTATTTTGAATATTCAAAGGTTAATAACATCGGTACGCATAAACACCACTATGATTCCTTTGATTTTATATATTCCTCAGGTGTGTTTCAATAATATATAACTCTATATGTGAAAAGGCTTCAACTATATTATTAGCCATAACTGTAGACACCTCTAATATGGTAAATTATGTGTTTTTGCATAATCTATTCCTTCCTGAGTAAAAACCTGTCTCTTAAAAACATACTTGACTACTCCACCCTAAACGTTTAATTTTTCTTGCTCGTTGTTACTGTCAGAATCCTATTTATTTGCCAACAACAGAATACAACGACCTTGTTCAGTGAAATCCAAGGCGTCTCGAAACCATTTTAAAACTTTGTGGTAACTTTTTCTTTTTTACTCACTGTATACCATAAACCAGCCTTTAACCTTGAATTTTATAAATAAAATAGATTTACACTATAAATTTGCTAGTTATGGGTCTATCAAATATCCTAACACTTTTAAAGTACAGAGCAGTGAAAGCTTAATATTTCTCCTCTCCGTAGTATCAAAAATCAAAAATTGCCTTTCTATCCACTTGCTTCATCTGTAAACTTCATTGTTTAAAAATCCACACATAGCGTTTTAAGTGTTCTTAGGTAGTTAGCCAAAGTTTATTACTGATTATGAGTGTTTTGCCAATACTTTAGACTCCTATTACTACTGCTTTGAATGTTCAAAGGTTGTAATCCATTGTTATTAATAAATTAATTTATTTTAATTTTTCTATACATTTGATTTTGCAAATACAACCGAAAAATTAACAATTTATAGAGTTTTCTTTGTTAAGTGAAGATTTAGAAGAAATTAGTAATAATTAATTAGAAAAATATATAATACCTAGTCAAATTAAATAGTAGAAAATAAGTTGTGGTATAACTAATCTCTCAATCTATATTATTATTTAATTAAAATATTAAAATATTTCATATGAATTCTCTTCAACACTAAGCAACTGTTAATATTGACTCAAACAATTACCATTAATTATTAATTATCAATAACTGTAAGTAAATATTAATATATTTTGAATAAAAATAGTAAAATTTAAATATGAATCAACTAGTGCAGAACACTTCGCAGCCAACTATCAATCTAATCCACTGATCACTTCACTAAACTTCTCAATAAAATTATTAATCAAATAATTTTAACAGTAGCTCCGTTAAAAGTACTCATTTCAATATAAATAATTAAGTCATTGGGCTTTCTAATAAAGCCCCCCCCCATCCCAATATGAAAAAGTTTCGAATAATAATTCATTTGCAATAATTCCATATTTTAGTGATTGAATTATTGTTTTTAATTATTTGAATAATTTTCCTCTTAATTAAACTAAACTTTATTTTCTTTTTCTTTCCTAATGTCTTAGTAAAATATATCTTTATTATATTAAATACTAATGACTCAAGCGCTGGAAGTAATTAATTATAACAAAGCCTCGTTAAATCTAACAAATTGCTCCATTAAGCTTCTGTTTACAAAACGACAGGGGAAACATCTAGTGGAGTCACTGATACTTAGCAATAGACTTCTTTAAATGGTTCTTAACCTAATAAAAATAAAATTCCTGAATCTAAGTCAGTAAAATCCTCTGGTTCATAGGTAGCTACTCAAACTCCATCGTATAACAATAATAATCTTTCAAAATCTAATAAAAATAATCAGAGTTTCAATCATGCAATTGGTTAGCAACACAATAACTCTATGTGTGCAATTAATCAGAGAGAGTTAAATCAGTCAACTCAGCCAGAGAAAGTGTTAGGAGTGAGATCAACAAACAGACTATAATCTTCAAATTACCTTCTTTCTCATTTTAGAACTTAAAGTAATAGTAATTTTTTAGTTACATCTGGCCTTCACTAGTCAACAGCATGCTGTAATGAATTAAAAGTATCAATTAAAGTAATTGTAGCAAATTGATAGTTAGTTTCACTTCGTTGTAGTAAAATAATAGTAGTTCTGCCGTCAGAAACTTAAAATGAAAACAGCTTTTGGCGAAGGTGATTATGGTATAGATAATACTTATATTAATAATTCAAGATCTGTAAAAGGGTCATCTTTGAGAATCAGCTCCCTCCCTTAGCAAGTTTAACAAAATTCACATTCTTTAAATGTAACAAATATTTGACCAAAAGAAAAACGCAAATAGATTGAAACTCTTTTTAAATTAGTAGATGAAATTCAGAAGTTCTAACTCTAATCATAATAGTCAGCTCTACAAGTCCCTATTCTCTAATAAGTACCAAAAGAAACACAATAATCAGTAAACCACAGCAAGAGACAACACCAAAACTAAAACATCTTAAGTTACTATTGAAGAAGTATTTCTAAAATTTTAATGATGAATGAGTGCTTTTGGAGCAAAAGCTCTCTGCTTAAATTGAACCTCCAAATTATATTTAAACAAGAATAAGTGATACATAAGCCTAGACTGTAAAGTTATTGAGGTAGAAAGATAATATGCTTATATCTCAGCTGTTTTAGACAGCTGATTAAAAGAAAACTAACCTTAAAATAAGAGTCAACACCAAAATTCCCAAGCAAATGAAGATATATCTAGTCTTTGGTATAACTCACTAACTTTGGTCTCTTAAAATGAGCGAAGAAAGATAAAAATACTCAACTCTTTAGGAAACTTGTTAACTTTAAGAAACTTTATTAGAAAGTATATAAACCTCTAAAAATGAAATTTTAGGACTTAAAAATAATACTAAATAGTAAAACTAGAGTTTGTAAAGCTATCTAGCAACTAAGGCTACAACAGTTTAATCATTTAAAATTCAAAAGTTTAACAGAAACTCAGTTGCTTTTAACTTTAATAATGCAAAAAAGATTACCCTAAGACCTATGAAATAACTTTAAACTTAGGAAATTCACCTAATCCTACAAAAAAGAAAATATGATTAATAAGAAAATAAGAATTTTATATCTCTTTAATCTATAAAGGGAGACACTTTTAAGGATTTATAATATAATAATGATCCAGAGCTTGTCACTCAGAGGTCTGAAAGTCCAAATAAATTTAGTTCAAGCAATAATAAAAACTATATCACAATAAATGATCCACGTAATTAAATTAAGCAAAGAGATATTTTAAATATAATAATAATATCATATACAACAATGACTGAAAAAATTAATTTTTTGAATATTCAAAAGGCAATTTAAGATTAAAATTAGAAAAAGATATTACTAATCGTCAAAGAAAGTTAAATATTAGCGCAAAAAATTGAATAGAATTGAGAGAATCAGAAGTTCGTACAATAAAACTATCTTACTTTAAGTTAAATAAATTTAAGAAAGTTAGCTGCCACATCTCTATAGACAATTAATTAAAAACTTGAGAAAACTTAATTAGGAAATTATCTTAGATACTAAGAAAACTTTCCCAAATATATTGATATTTGAGGATAAGGAAAGAGTTGTCGATATACTTATAAGAATATTAGATGTTGTTATTAATCCTATGCCTGATTTGGGTTATGTACAAGGTATAAATTCTTTTGCGCTATCATTAATCAATATGATTTTATTTAAACCCTTTCACATTCAGGATATTAAACGACTTCTATCAGAAAGCTGTTTCATTCTTATCAGAATGTGCTGTTATATAACATAAACTCATAACCCCTATTTATAGATGATACATTTTGAGATTTTACAAGGATGTATTAATTCTATTAATTATTGTCTATTAATGATTTGCGGCAAGATGTAGTCTCAATAACATTTTGCGGATGCAAATCCATTTTTAAGTATATGAAAACTTTAAACAAAAAAGATAAAGAAAATTTTAAGATATGTTTAGAGTTTAAGTTAATAAGTATAGTTATTAGTATATTAAGAATTATTAATAAAAAATGGTTATTATTAAAATCTCATAGCATGCTCATACTTTAAAATGAAGAGTACACATTTAAAACTATAAAAATACTAGAGTTCAATACCCCTTAAGTAAATTAATTAGGCAAATAATTTTTTAGAATTTTAAACTTTTAATGAATTTAATCGTTATAAAATTTAAGAGTTTTATAATTTTAAGTGATCAAATAGCTACTTTAAATATACAGACTTAAAGTTAAGTTATAGAATAATCTCAATCCTCTTAAACTCCTCTGTCTTAATTGGATTCTTTAGTAAAAAAAATATCTCCACCTACTTTAAGATTTTGCGTTGAAATAGTTTTTGACTTTTTACTTTCGATCTAAGGATTGAGAATATATCAACAGTCCTGGATTTATTCATAGTGGAGGAATTCAAATCTCTGCTAAAAATAGCTTTAGCTTTATTGGATTACACAATGAAGATGTTCTAAGAGGGTCAATTTGCCATAGCTCAGCACTCTGATCTGAATAAAGAATTCGTTGTCATACTAAAGCGTTTTAGTGAAGAGAAGTCAATATGCATAAAAATTTTTGTGAGGATTAAATTTTCTAAGTAACTAACAGACTTATGAAAAAGATGGAGAAATTCTATATCAAAGAAACAAAGCCTTAGAGAAGGTGGACTAATAGAAACCCCAATTCTAAGGGGCACATAGTTGGTGAAAGAATGCGAGGATTCAGAAGTAATAGCTTGAAAATTGGAATGTTAGTTACTGCTAATGATCAAAATATTAAATTAGAATGGAGAATTTTACCATAACTACCATCAAAGATTAATCATTAAGAACAGGTCTTAAGATCTTTAAACATTCAGAATTTTGTGAAATTTCTTGAAACATTAAAAGTAAATTTTCACATTGCAAAAGTTTAAGAGTATTGTCTTCTGCCTAGAAAAACGAGTTAATCAGTGTATTTTCTGACAATGATGAAATCGAAGGATCAGATGTAAAGGGAATTAACGTCATGCCTTCTATTACAAACCAATAACTCCACAAATTGCATTAAGCAGTAAAAAACAGAAACAGATAGAAGACAGACTGATATAAATTCCTATGGTGTTTAACTATGGCAATTAAGGAGAAGGTCATAAACTCATAAAACAGAGCTAAGTTTTGAAGATTCAATAGAGGAAATTAATCTAGAATGGAAACATGAACAGCAAAGATCATATGTAAAAATAAAAGAGTACCTTGCTTAAAAATGCGTTAGATCTACTAAGAGAAAATGTTGGGGCAGAAAGTAGAATTTATATAGGGTTATCTCAATTGAGCAAACAGGTAAAAAAAAATAAGCCATATAAATTACTTAGGTCGTAGTGTAAGAGTAAAAGCAAATCACAGAAGAATTCTAAAATATATCAAAAAGAGGGTACCTCAAAAAGATCTGAATACAAACTAGGTAGTAACTATGAAACTGTCTAATCGTTTCCTTCTTCTTAACAATTGAATAAATTATTTAATATTATTCATATTATAATTAATATAAAATAAAAATAAAACAAGATATGTAGTATTAATTAAAATTAAGAATTAAATTTTGATTAATTTAATAAATTTAAATTTTTATTTTTGATAATTTCAAATTTAATTCAAGAATGATTTCAATAAAATTTTTCAAAATTGATTTTATTTTATTTAGTTTTTTTATTAAACAAACGAATTCCAAGAAATTTAAAAAGATATAACAATATTCATTAATTAAAATTCAATGCATAACCTTCCTTAGACTATAGTAAAAAGAAAAACTCCAGAAATGTCTCTTTAGAAAAGACTCTTTTAAAAGCAAGAAAAACTTCATATAACCCGTAATAAATTAAAATTCGACTCGCTCGACTTAAAACAGCAGTAATTTCGCATGAAATACAAAAAGCTTTATCGTTAAAATACTCATCACAAATACCAATTATCATATCACTAATTCATATAAGAAAAACCCAAGTTAGAGCAATGACAACGTCAACAAGTAAACATATTTCATTTCCTTCAGTTGCACCACTTTTAATGCAAACAACATCTTGAGGCAAAACTTAAACAATAAAAATATTTCAGTTTAACGTTCCAATAGCAGTTATAGGAACTTTCTCAAAAGACAGTGTAGCAAAAAGTCAATTAATAGCTAAGCGATGTGATCACTTAAAACTATGATGGCAATTTTTAATTACTTCCCTAATCGGTTTTGTCCAGTTTTTCATGTTATAAACAGTAGCAGTAGCAATTAAGCATCAGTAATAAGAAACAAACTATTTATGTAAGAATAAGCTAATAGGGACGAACGATATTGCAGAACTTTAAATTATCAAAAGCAAGTTATAAAAGTCTCATATAAAGGAGTCAACCTAATTAAGTAATAAAATGCTACAAATATAATTATGTCTAATATGTCTACAGGAGTAGGCGCCAAGCTTCTTAACATACTTAATGTAGCAATTAAAATTTTAACATAATCAATCACATTTTAAAGGTCTAATATAATAACGTGCACAATCAGTAAACTTTGGAACTTGACATGAGAAACGACCAATTACACGCCTTTTATAAAAGTAAAACCCGAGATGTAAACTTGAGTTATTTGCTCATTACATGTACAACACTTCCCAATAAGAATTTGAAGTGGACTCTCCAAAGTTTGAAAAAATAAACCCAATAAATTTAAGGCAAAAACTTGAGTATGAGGCCTTAGGCGACATGCTTTCTTAGATTAGAAACCTAGACACAGAATGAAACCAGTCTAGATTCGTACATAAAATTTTTAGAATTAATCTGATATATTATATATAAATTTAAATACAGCTATTTTGATTTTAAATTATTCACATTCATTTTGCCTATTTTATAAAATTATAGTCTATCACTGATTTGTATGAATAATATTTTGTGTTTAAAAAGAGAATTAAATGTAGAAGTTTTTATAATTTAAGAATAAAAAACAAGAAATGGTAGTGACTCCGCTAAAAGCAAGCTATTAACTCAAGATTGCAATATTATCCAAGGTATCACAGTTTCTGGTTAATTAACAGTTACTTATCAATTAGCAGGTAGCAACAGAGATGTTTAATTGCTGAGCTGCTGTTTTTTGTGGCTGTGATAGGAATTTTAATATGTCTATTTAATCTTGTGGTAGTAGAGGCTGAATAAACTTTTGAGCTGTTGGTTGCCTAAGCTTATTACTGCTTTTTATTAAATTTTTACTATTTTCTAAGATTGCTAGTTAGTCCATTAATTCTAACTAGAGATTATATTAGAGAATTCGTAATTAACAGAAGGCAAAATCGCAGACTAATTTAATTTGCTGAAAGATTGATTGAACTGTTATAAATTTGAAAAGAGTTAGTGATTTGCCGGAACAGCTATTCTTATTTTTGGGAGATGCATTGTGTCATTGAAGAATTTACCTAATCTGATTTGCCTTATTAGTAATTTCAAAACCTGGAGACTCTTATTAAAATTTTATTGCCTATAAGTTTATTAGTGTTAGGCTGTTCTGTGGGAGAGCTAGAATCAGCTGGAAAATAATTAGTTAAGAGTTTCTAAAGTAGGAAGACGCTTTAATCTAATTAGTTTTATCTTTCCTTAATTCAAAAAGTTCTATTTTATTCAAATAAATAATTGGTTCATCATTCAACTCTTAATTATTAGAATTACTTATCAAATCTTATTTCTGAAAATTTTGAGAGCCTTTCAAAAATTATTCTAATTCTTTTTTTTGTAGCAATGAAGTTTTCATCTTTATATAACTGTGATTAACAAAGTCTTTGTTAACGTTTGAGAGTGACTTATTTTGCTATTGTAAATTATTCACTATTGTTTTTATTTTGAGTTTTGGTTCTGATTCTTATCTAATTTATACATTCTAAAATTTGCTAGTTAACTGTTTTATGCACTTTTATTTGGAGAATTAGTAAAATTGGTAATTTCTGCTATTCTAAGATATAGAGTGATTCATAGGAATCTATTAAATTAGTAACTTGTCTATTAATCCTTGAATTCTTTAATAACTTAAGTCAAGTTTTTATTGAAATGACTTCTGTGAGTGTTTTTGTTGTTTTTTTTACTGTAAGATTCATTTCCTTAAGTTTCTAGTCCCTTTATTTGAGTATCTTTTGCTTAATGTTTTCTCTTTCAAATAAGTTGTTTGTTTGAATTCGGCTGCTAACTGCTATAGACTTCATATAAATATTAAAAAATATTAAATTAAAGTATAAAAATTTATATTCTTCTTCTATCTGCTCCTTTCTTTCAAATTATCAAAGCTAAATCAAATAAATTTATCATAATGCTTTTAATTCTTACTTATAGTCTTTTCTTAAATAAAAACTCTTTCTATCTTATTTCTTAAGTACAAGACAGTATATATTGAACTTTGCTATGATTATCGTTTAACTCTTCAGAGAAAAATTAATAGAGTCAAGTTGATTTTTTTAAAAAATGTTAAATAAACTCTAAAAAATTTAATTTTATTAATAATAATCTGATTTATTTAGAAAAGTTTTTGTAGTTGCTAAATTCCCTAACTTTAAGTTCCAGCATGATGCTTAAGATTCAGGAAGATATTAGAAGGAATACTAGTAATAATTTTTTGTTTATTACCATTCTAAATTCCCTCTATTTACAATAAAATTAATATAAATAACAAAATTTTACTTCTAAGTTCCAGAATTCATAACATGAGCAGTTGAATTGAAATTTTCTAAGTTAATGGTTTCTAGTTAAACTAAATATTTGAAAACTATTCATTGGGTGTTGTTGCAATATTAATTATTAATGATATAAAGCACATTGAAGGGGAACTGCCTTTGTAGAGTTGGTTATTGTTTAAAGCAAATAATATCAAAATTTATTTTATTTATTTGGCTTTAATAAAGATTTTAGTCCACTGCTGCTACCTTTTTTATTCTCAGATTACTTATTTATATAAATAAAGTGCAGTATTTCATTAAATTAAATTAATACAAAAAATTTAAGTCGTTTTTTATAAAAATATCTCTCCTAATTATTACTAATAAATAGATTTCTATTAACTGAAAATATTAATTATTCTTGGACCTCTATTCCTTATATAACCACTCAAATCTTTTAATTATATCCCTTAAAAGTTAAGTCTCCTTTTGTTAGCCAAATTACTGCATTAATTAGTATTATTATTATTCTAATTTCATTTCAATTATTATTATTTTATTTATATAAATCATTGTATTGAAGTGAACTATTATATTTGCCATAAATTTATTTTGAAAAATTATTTTATTTTTGTTTTAAGACCTCCTTATATTGCTAACCTAAATTATACAATATTCTCATTTTATTAATGGATTTTTGATAAAATTGCTTATTCAGTTTAATTTAATTATGGCTATTTCAATTAGCATTATGAATCAAATTTTTCAACAAAGTTCCAGTGTTATTTTTTGGATAGACAAGTAAGTCTAACTTTTTTGTTGTAATTAACTTCTCTATTATGCAAGATTTCCGAAATCTTTGCTTTATTGTTGCATTTTTGTACTGGTTCCTCTAGTAAGTAGCGTTCTTTTGTTGTGTAATTTTAGAAAAAAAAAATTGAAGAATAATAAATTAAATGTATTGTAGTATCATTAAAAGTAACCTTGATTCTGATTCTAGCGATTAAATGGTTGTAGATTTTGAAGAAGCTTGTCAGATATTGTATATTAAAAGTTTAGCTTCTTGCAAGATAATTAGATTGGGATTTTTATCTTGCCTTGGTCCCAATTCGTCTTCTATGATTTTCTTATAGTGGCAAGTTACACAGTTTATCATTGAGCAGTTCACTAATCATTTAGGAGGTTAAGATCTAGGATAGAAACCACATGTGATTATTTGAACTAGTAGATTACTTCATTATTGCCTATTTTTAACTAGTTTAATTGTTTAAGAGTTTTGGTGCAATTTAGTGATGTTTCGTTAAAGATTGAATGTAACTGAGTGGTAGTTTGACCCATTTTCATTAGCAAGTACTGATTTATACATTTGCTGGATGTTCCTTGATTATTATAAGCCAGGCTAATTGTTTTAATGGATGTCAGATTTATTAGGAGACTCTGAAGGCAAAGGTTTTTTATTGTACTTATACTGCTCTTCCTAAAATTAATCTCAGATATTCATTTCACAATCTTGTAGAAACCTAGTTTACTGTTCTTTATCAATTAACTTACTTTCAATCGATGAGTGATCGCCCTTAATATATTTTGTTTCGATTTTCCACTAAATTTTTTAAGATCTTTTAAGAAGTTAGCTGTTTATTTTAAGTTATTAAAGTCTTAAAGCTTCTAAAGAGTGATTTAACTGCTGCTACTTTGAGCTCTTTCAGATTGATTTTGAGATTTATTTATTTTAAATATGAAATATTTGATAATTCATTCTGCTATTTAGTGTTTCTTTTTTTGTTACAAAGGATACTTCAATTTCAAAGTCTAACTTACTCGAAAGATATTATTAAATATGTACTTTCTATTGTAAACTGGCTTAATTAATAGAGCAAATTGTTTAAAACTTGGTTATTTTAAAACTTATCTTATTAAGGCACATCTTGTTTATAGAATTGTTTCAAGTTTCTTCCAAACTAGTTTGCAAGCTTCACTCTTTTCTAAAGTTGATTGTTTTATTATTTGATTTTATATAGATATTTTATAGTCTCAAATTCTGGGGAAATAATTGTAGATATCCAAAAACAATTTATGTTAAGGATTTTCATTAGGGCTTACGTTAAGATCATTATTTATTTATAAATAAATTTAATATTATAAAATATAGATAACTAAAACCCTATCGCAAAAATGTATAATAACTATGCCAGCAATACTAACAAGCATGGTTAACAGCATAATCAGTATGTAAGTGGGAATGAATGTAATCAAACTAACGATGATAACTAAAATAATTATACCAATAACTACGATGCAATGAATAATCAAACCAGATAAAGCGATTACAATAAGATTGATTCTCAACCCATACAGTGTAACTACAATAAAATCGACATCATTCAACCACCAAATGCCAGATAGAGTGAGTACAATCAGACATCTTAGCCAAAACAAAGTGAATATTACAATAGTATTCCTCAAACAACAAATCCATAAACTTTCATTCTACCAGTTGAAACTTCAAAACTAAAGTTTAAGCCAATCCTAATCCGCTTAAAACGAAGAAATGAGAATAAAAAAAGTGTCTTCTGGGTTACTTCAGTTAAGGATATCGCTAAGAATTTGAATTTAGGAGCACTTTAGGGGTTAAGCTAGGGAGTTATTGCTTGATTAAAGAAGAAAAGCAATAAGAAGAGATTGAGCGCAGAAGAAGCTTTTAAAGATGAAGATAGAGAAAGACGTGTGGAATTGTAGAGAAAAAGAATTATTAATGCAATCATTAATGGAGCTAATCGATCTTTCGTCAATAAAGTCAATTCAAAATTTGATAACAAACCATCTGCTGGAGTTTTCAACCAACAAGATCAATTTATAAAGCCAATTTTCTATAAAAAAGCGATTGCCAAAGCCGTTGTTTTCTTTGGTGACTCAAATGAAAATGAAAAAAAACATACTTCATTTATTTAACAACTACAAGATCAACCTTAAAATTGCTAGCTCACACTCAAATGTATAGAGTTATGGAGGAAATAACAACGCTTACAATAACTACTATGACACTATCATTCCATCTAATGATTATCAATAGACTCATCAATCTCCTCCAACTATGTTAAGCAACACCCAATCAGCAAAGAAGAAGGAAAAAAAAGAAAAAGAAGAGCAAGCTTGACAACTTTTTCAGTTGATGACAATTAATCAAGCAATGAAGACGAGAAAGATGATGGTAATAAGTAAAAACCAACCACCTTTGCATACTCAGCACCCCAAAAATGAATATGAGCCCATAAAAACTGAACCCACCCTTGTCAGGATTCACTCCAAAACAATTTGTCTGCCTCCTCCAGTCTACCAAAAGATAAAAATTGCTCCTACTAATATGCAGAACATCAATGATGGAGATGATGATGACGATGAAAATGATTTCAATTTTAGACAATCTAATAGTAAGACTTAGCCTTAAATCGGAGGGCAAGCCAACTAACAGGTCACTGTTAATCACCAAGCCAAATTTAGTAAGCTATTTGATGATGACGATTGTGAGGATGACTATTGACCAATTAAAATAAGTTAACTTCTTGGGTTTCTTTTTCTCATCACAAATATATCAGTTTATTATGATCATCATTATTTATTATTATTATATATGTTTTCAATCATTTTTCATAAATCTATTCCCAAGAAATTTTTGGGAGTTATAAATGTATAATTTAATTGATCTTAATCCTAATTTCTTCATCTTATTTTATAGATAATAACAAATATTAAATGCAAATATTTATTAATAAATGAAAAATAATCAAATGCGGAGAATTAAAAAATACTTTATAGCACATTTTAATATTTAAATCATTAAGTCATGTATTTAATCTCTCAAAAATCATAGCAATTTACAAAATTTTAATAATATTTAAAATAATTTGATCAAATAATAAATAATAAACAGATTGAAGAATAAAGATAGTAAAATAAAGAATTGCGAAGTTAGGTTACTGATTTATAATTAAATATAATTTATATTATAATTGCAAAAGAACCAATTTCTGGAGAAGAAACACAGAAATCGGTATTTCTAGTGCAAGATTAAACGTAACTTTCTCATTTGCTTGACCATCGACTCTAATATTAATATAGTATATTCAAAATGGGGAAATTGTAAAAATATAATTCAAATTTAAATTTAATTAATAAAAACAGCCACTAATTTGCATGAGGTTTAAATAGAATTAGATATAGTAAGTATCCAAAAATGTATGTATGTAATGGCCGTTACTATGAACCAACTTCAAGAAAGGTTGGAGAGTTCGAATCCTGCTTTGGAATTTCTTTTATTTTTGAGTTCCAATATTATTTTTAATTAATTTTAAAACAAAAATAAAAGAAATTCCAAAGCAGGATTCGAACTTTCCAACTTTTCATGAAGTTGGTTCATAGTAACGGCCATTACATACATACATTTTTGGATACTTACTATATCAAATTCTATTTAAACCTCATGCAAATTAGTGGCTGTTTTTATTAATTAAATTTAAATTTGAATTATATTTTTACAATTTCCCCATTTTGAATATACTATATTAATAATGCTGAAATAAAGTATTTAATCAGTTATATAATTTTAATTTAAATTATAGATAATAGTGTAAGGATGTAATTTGGTCATAGCATTAGAGTATTTATCGTTTTCTTCGTTATATAAACCGTTTCAGTTATCTAAATCGCAGAGTTGCCATAATTTTCCTGAGTAATTCTTGAATGGTTTAACGATAAAAAAACAATTTTTTAAATATTATATATTATTTAGATTAGGAGGCCATAACATGCAAGTCCTATAGGATGTGTTATTAAGTCATCTTTTTAAGCGACTCTGGGAACTTTTTGAATTTTTGAACCTAATCCACTTGGGTAGTTTGCATCTTTATCAAAGAGTAAACAGACAAATCTTTTAAATCGTAAAATAACTCTCCTGGTTGTATGGTTTAATATGGAAAAGGTAAAATATTAATTATGCAAACGTTTATATAATTAATAAATTTAATTATTTTATAAACATAATTCTCCTATCCAAAGGCATGGTGTTTATGGATAAATTATTAATAATATCTAGCAACAGTTTCATATTTATTTCCAAAAAAATTATCTAATCAATGTAAAAAGAGCAATAATTTATCAATACTTTTTTCTCAGTGCATCAAATAAAATATTAAATGAATTAGATGGACCCAACAAAAATATCTAAAGCCATTGTGTTTGAACTTTATCATATGCATTAACATAATATGAATTATATTCCAAGGTATTTTTTAGAATCTAATTATTGTAAATAAATAATTTTTTATAAATAACAATTCACATCCTTATCAATCATTATTAAGATATTTTATATAGGCATTAAATTGTTTATTTAAATCAGTTGTTCAGGTGGGGTATTTTACATATAAAATAGGGCCAAATTTTATTTGAATTCAATGTTAATTAGTAATATTGGTACTTCTTTCAAAATTAATGAATCTTTTATATACTCTGAAGCTATAAACCTAGATCTATAAATCAAAAATAGTAATTTAGTTTGAACAAAGACAGTTAAAGATTAATTTAATTTTAATATTTTGTTTTTTAATATAATGATTTTTTAAAAAATGGAAAATCTATTTAATAGAATAAAATCTTAATTTTATATAGATTCAAGCACATTAAATCCGAATAATTTAGATAGAGGTATAGCATTTAAAATTGAGAATGCCATTCTAGATAATATATCATTTTTCAATAATTTATATAAATATTTATTGATTAATAAGTTAATTGTACACACAAGCAACTTGACTATAACGAACTATTACAGCGCAATATATTGTGGGGGGCTATCTTATTGATAAATTAAAAATAAATCTACAAAGAATTCACATTTTATAAATGATAAAGTCGTCATTGGTAGAAACAGGTTCTATAAAAACAGGAAAAAGTAAATAATTTAGGTTTTATTCAATATTTATTCTATAAACAGTGCATTAATAGACAATATATTTTTAAATGAGTGCTCTTTGTCTTTACATCAACAAAATTCTTCTCCAATTTACCTCTCATTATAATTAATATTGATATAATTACATTACTTTAATTGAATGAAGATTTGATGGATGAAACTATCTATAAACAAGCATTAGCACTTTAAATTTAGAAGATATCACTATACTAAGGTCTTAAGTAAATGAAATATCTTCAACAGGAGGCTCTATCTACATACAAGGGAATGAAGCTTGGAAAATATCTCAATCAAATTATTTTAAAGCAATATTATAATAACAGATACTCAGTCAGGTGTCTACGGTGGATTTCTTAGAATTACTATCTTAAAATAAATAATTAAAAATTTGCTTGTAAAAATACTACTTTTATTAAGATCAACAAACCAGGTTTTAGCTTACAATATCAAATATAAACGAAACTCATTTTTCTGCGTTCAATTTTTTTAAAATAATGAAGTTAAATTTATCAAAGAGGATTAACCTATTCTAAAAACCTAAGATCTTTAAATATCTAATCATCTGCTATCAACAAAACAATTTCTTCAATTGGTCAAGGTTAACTATTAAAGTCGGATAGTTTAAATGCAGAAATCACTTTGACCGTATTTATTTGTTTTTAATGAATTTTATTTTAGACTTATAAGTGATTTGTAATTCAAAAAAAAATGTTTATTAAGTTGTAGAGTCAAAGCTTTCATAATAATTATTAATTTTAATTTATTAATTTCATCTTTGAAATCATTATTAAATTAGAAAGCTATAAGGATAGGGTGACCCACAGGGGCCCGATGCTTGAGACTTTCTAATAGAGCTTTCTTCTACACTAAGGCCTACTGAGGGTAGGCAGGGGGTTGCAGGGTTCACCGCATTAGGGGCCAGTCGGCGGGGTTCAATCTGTCAGATCCTAAACTCCTTGAGTTGTCTACACGCTAAGGATTTCCCTGCATTAGATGAGCTACCTGGCGTGAGTTCAGCTTTCTAGGTAATAGGGAGCAGGATGAAGGCGGTGCTCAACCTTCATAAATGAGAAGTTTAGAACCATATAAGCCATCGATAATTATTCCTCCCACACCAGATCGGGTTAATGAGGCTACCACAGAGAAAGGACAGAGACTACTATCTCAGCAGCGGTGGAACCTAGCAAGAGTTTTCTCCAGACTCCCCTTTAATTGTTTACAGGAAGCAGATCTCTGCGAGCTCTTAGGGGGATACTCCTAGTTATCTAGGCTCTTATCTCGTATTCATCTCGATACAGGGAGAAGTGGAATGGGGGGCGAGGTAGTTTTTTGGAGTTTTCTAGTTCACGACGTGCCACGTTAACTCACTTCAGATATGTCTATGTCACGACTAAAATTGATGGTTTAATTTTAGTATTTAACAGTGAATTGATAAATATTTAATTTTAAGTTTAACTCGTTAATCATCATCATCTTTGAAATCCTTAAAGAAAGCTGGGTTTTGAAATGGATGCCCAAAATACTAAACAACTTTTAATTTTGAAGTTTAACCTCAATAATTGCCAAACTGCAACAAACGAAGGAGTTAATTACCTTCAAAACGTCAAAATTTTCACAGTTTTATTTTCCATTTATTCAAAAATAATAGCTATTAATGGAGGTCTAGGGTTTATTGTAAAAGAATAAAACTTCTTTCAGTCATAATAACTTTACAAACTTTAATGCCTACCAAGCTAGTTGATTTTATTTGAAAGAAATATCCCAATTAAAATTCAATATTGCACATTCACAGATTTTAACCCAAGAACAACTGGAGCCTTCATTTAAACTGTTCAATCGGATAGCTCCTAGACCCTTAGAGTACTTGTAATAAAACAATTTAAAGTTATAAAATCACTATTAAGAACTCCAATTTTAGAATTTCTAAGCTAGGTAATTTCGGGGCATCTTACTTATAAACATTTATAATATAAAATTTAAATTAATTTCTTATAACAGCTACTTCTTGAATACCTACACTTAACAGATGTGAATTTTTACAAGATTCGATAAAAAGATCATAATGGTATGTTTTACTTAACTAATATAAGAAACTCTGTTACATATTTTCCACAATCAATATAAAATCCTAAAACATTTTTCTTAATTGTATACAAGCGGTAAGTGTAAAGATGGCGCGTTTATGTATTCTAAAATAATTAACTAAAAATTCAAGCAAAACACAATCAAAATCCTAAAGCCTTCAATAGTTTGATTGAGTATTTGATTTATAATAGTATACTATTGGTGCTTACTTTTTTAGGGTTTGGGGTATACCGATAACTACTCACCGACTGATGACGTCAATTACTAAAAATGACGTCAATCTCTCACAACGAAGTCAATCAATCACTACCGAATTTATTTACTCACCTATCGTAAATTGCTCAACAGTGCTAATTAATGGTAAAAATGTGCATAGCTCATTACCCTCAAATTGAAATTTAAGCATGGTTCTTGAAGTGCAATTTTTAGGGTTTCATAACTGTGGACTCTCCTTGTTCTATAGCGGGTGCCAGAGTCTCTGTTTACCTACCTTTCTCCTCACTATGTCCCCTACGAGTTCCAAGAGGTTTTTAAAATCTATATGTTTCCTTTTCATGAGAATACCTTTTTCTTATTTACCAAATTAAATGGAAGAGTAAGTACTTTAAGGTTATTAGTTGAATGAAAACCAAATCGCTATTTGTACTTTTGGATATCATCTTTATTCAATTCAAACGAAAAATTAGTTTTAGGTTGTTAAGGAAATGATTAAATCAAGAGATGATTGCTAAGCAACAACTTGCTTGAGTGTTTCTTGATTGAGGATTTTAATTAATAAGATAATCGATGTGATGATACTAAAATTTAAAGGCCTTTATCACTAAGAATTAAGATGATATTTCTTTTAGCTGAAGAATTATGGAGCAGTCTTGCTTTAGAAGTATAATTTAGAATAGGTTTAAGTTGATCACTATAATAATCGGATCCATAAAACAATTAAATAAATATATAAACTCACTGTCATAAAAAGACCCAAATCTCGCATATAATTACTTAAATAAATAATATTTAAACTTTAAACCCCAACATAAATCTTATTAAAACCCTTATAAAGTATGAGTTAATAGTATACTTTATCAATCAAAAACTCAATTAAACTACTGAAGGGGTTTTGGTGTTTTGAATAATCCATCCAAATCTCTTATTTTTTAGTTATTGTTCAAGAAAGTCGCTCCGAGAAATTCGATTTAAACTAATTCAGAAAGTAATAATTATTTTATATGCAATATAGCTCTACAAATCTAAAAAATGCATAGATTAAATTAAGATACAAAAACTATATGGATTATATCTGCTTGTAACAATAAACAATCCTTTGTTGAAGTTAAAGAGCAACCCAAAGACAAGTTGAAAATTTTAAATCATTTTATCAATTTACCCGCTTAATTTTATTCTTACATTTTTTAAAAATCAGTGACTAGCGTTTTAACATTACGAAAGTAAGAGAAAAAAGTGTTAAATGGGCTAAGTATTGAGAAATATAGTTGCACTTGAGTAGTAGCAAATTAATAATTTTAAGTAGAATCCAAATGAAAGATAATATCTTGATAATTAAATCTTAGAGATATCAGGAAAATCGTAGAGTATATACTTTAGGACCAGATATAAATTTTAAATGCATGATTAATCATAAAAATAATGAATTAATAGGGTTTAATTACTGAAAAATGAATATAAATAATGCGATACCAAATTGAACATGCCAGATAAATTAAATACTTACACATGAAATTTATTTATTAAAATACCACTGAAAACGGCTTTATGGGTTAAACCTTTTCTCCAAGTTATATTTACTAATAAATACATGTCAAAATTAATAGTAATGAATTTTAGTTGCAATATTTATTATGAAATATTATATTTTTAATAATTTAGATGAGAGTCACTTTAGAGATGAATACTCATAAGACTAGCATTAGATTGATGAAACTAATATCTACGACTATTAAAAGAAAGTTAACATGCTCAAGTAGCACAACATCAACTACAATTTAAATCTATCTTCTATAATTTTATATGGTAATTGGTTATTAAAATAGTCTGAATTTTATTAATTAAAAATAATGATAAATAAACCAGCGATTACATAGAAAAATGACAGCGTCAACGATTAAAATAATCAAACTTAGAGATACTCAAACTACAACATAATGAATGGTAGTGATTATACTAATTCCAATCAAACAAACAGAAATGGTGTATTGGGAATGTATGGATGGTTAATAGGTAACAAATGAAGGAGAACTTAAACTTAATTTAAAGAGAAATAGTGGAATTACGAATATTCGTTGTGGTAAAGCTAACTTCAAGAGAAACAAGACTGCTATATTCTTAAAATTATTTATATAATTTATAGTGTGTTTTATAGAGTAAAAGAAGAGGGATGGTGTTTAAACGTCTCAAGATTCCTAAAAAGTCCCACTCTACTTAATTAAAATAGTACAAAAATCTACAGAAAGAAAAAATCTCCTCTTGAACGAAGCCTTCGTTACTCCACAAAGTAGCTCATCACAGCAAAGAACATCTCCATAAATACCAATAATTTTCATTATAACACAATTATTAATGCCCTTTCTAATGAATTTAAGTTCATGTACGACACCAAAAACAAAATAATGATAAAATCAAATAATTTTAGCCAAAAAATTACTACTTGACAAAGTAGAAATAAAATCATGCATTGCAGTAGCATAACATCAAGATAATTGAAAATTAAAAAATCATGAAGATTTAATTGTATTTAAAGTTCTGTCACAAACATTCTCACTTAAATCCAATAAATCATTCAGTAAAATTGTGCTAAATTGACTCTAAGTACCCCATAAACTCCATAAACTGAAGAAAGCAAAATGGTGATTATTAGAGTACCCAATTATTTGCAATAATTTGAGGAACTTCTTTTCAAGATATCAGCGACACCAAAGATCACATGTTAATTTAAGGAAATTGCGAAGAGAAGGGAATATCTGATAAAATTTGGAAGAGCAGAACACATATAATTATATAAATGGAAGAGAAGTGTAGTGAATAAGTAGTGCTGCATTTTTGTAGTGGCTTATATTGCTAAATTCAATATTTTTCTATGCAATATCTGTCTTGCAACTCTTTTTATTCTTTGATAAGGAAACTTATTAGAAAAATAAAAAGAATTAGTAACAAGCCTAATAATATCAACTATCATAGCAATCGTTATTTCTTCACCCCATAAAACCTCAATAACCTTCGTAATATTTTACTGCGTTGAGATTGCGAGTCATATTCTTTTCCTGCTTTGGGCTTGAACATTTAATGATTTTAAGGCCAGCACCCCTACTACGCAAATTCTTTGAGCATTCCCATATGATATTATAGATTTTAGGATCCTCACATACTGATTCTTAGAATAAATTAATTAAAAGACACGATTAATATGTAGAGATACGGGTTCTAGTATGAGGGTTTGAATCACAACGCCTTTTATTTGAATATATTACTAGACTTCAAGAAGGTTTTGCTCATCACCATTAATGCGCTCTTTATTACATTCAAGCTACTATAAAGATTAAGATTTGTAAAATTAATATTAATGATATTGTCTTGTCGTTTATTGGTTTCATGTTATTGTTAAAGTTAATTGTAAAAAGAAAAATGAAAAATGCATCATATATTTTATTTTATATTGGTAAATATAAATATAAGATTTTATTGAATTTAACAGGAATAAAATATTTTTTATTGATAAAAATATTAGGCTTAGTAATGGAGAGATTTTAAAAATAGAATATATTCTGTTTGAATTTATTTTCGAGTTTATTTTTTTTTAAGATGCCAATTTATTTAATTAATAATTTATTTAATATTATTTTTATTTTGGATAAATTGTTTGTAATTTTACATTTTTGATAACTTAAATCGAATTATTGCAAAAAGTTCAGCCATACGTTACCCCAGAGATCAATGACCTATAATTTAAAGCCTGCATATCAACTGTAAGAAATAACGTAAAATTTAGTATTTTATTTTAGTTTGGATGCATTCTACAATTTTTATTTGTTTACCAGTGATGAATTACCATTTGGTTCTCAGTTTTGCTCTTCATGTCTATCAAATAATGAATCTGTTGTTGTGATTCTCTGGATAACTTCTAGTTTGATAGATTTCATGAGTTCAAACTTCGAAGAGTCTTGCTATCCAATAGAGGAAACTTAAGATTTCCTTGACTTAGTACAGATGATTATTTTGAATTTGAATGAATCGGGGTATGCAGATAAACTTAATACATAATATGAATCAGTTTTCATCAAACTGTGATTCGCATCTGCCTGAAAAGTATTTTAAGTCTAAATCATTGAGTTAAACAAAGTTAGCAAAGTTAAATTTATAAAAAGAATTTAATTTATTTAAAATTTCAATATAAAATCAACTATTCACGGACTTTATACTGATATTTTTAAACTGAATTTTATCATAAATTTTACTTTCTTCTTTTCTTTGTACCCCACTTTATCTTGATCAAGATCTCACTGCTGAATCTTTTTTACCTTTAGCACTAAGTTAACTCAAAATAGCTTGGTTTCAAACTGCACCAGCTGTTCCTCCTTAAACTACAATATTACCACTTGGTATAATTTCGTTGATATTTCCAGATCCCAAAGAGATAGACTGCTTCTGAAATTCTTTCAAAGACTATCTTTGTTTTTACAATCTGCTTGTTTTAATACCAATTAACAGATGAGTCGGTAACGGATAAATTACCTAACTATTAATTGCCTGCTTCAGCTATGTTTTCCTTAGGTTTCTTGGTTGATAATTGTTAGTTTACCTCCTTGTAAAGTCACTTATTTTTATTATCAATAAGAGATGAAAACATATATTTGTAAATCCCTAATTTGAAAAATAAATAATACTCTCAATCTCAAATTTATAGACACTAACTTAAGATTGATAGTTTTTATGGGTGTTGATACCGGGACGTCCCAGGAAAATCATGACGTCCCAGACTCATCAGGACGTCCCAGGATCACCAGGACGTCCCAGGATCATCATGACGTCCCAGACTCATCAGGACGTCCCAGAATATATATTAGTTAAAAAAAATAAAAATAACACGAAGTATCACAAAAAGATTCTGTAAGAATCTTATTAGGATGGGTCAAGGGGTGTTACCCCAACGGTGTTAGGAAGGACAATAGTCCATACTTCTATAACAAATCAAAATAATTAACAGGAGTGGCAAGAGGAGTTATCACTTTTTGAAGAATCGGAGTCAACTCCTCTGAAAATACTTTTTAAAGGTGTTATGTATGAATAAGTGAAAAAACAATATTTAAACGTTAATAATTAATTAATTTAAATACACATGGAATCATTTTAATAAAAAATCATACAAGATCACATAGTACATGTTTTATAAGGATGTGACATACTATCAATTAATATTTGTCGTTTGAAATTCTAATCATAACTCCTTTTCAAGTATACTTTATCAGAAAAATATATATATTATGCTTTTTTTGATTGTGATATTGACTAATATCGCACTTATAAACTATTAAAAACGGTTTAAAATATTATTGTCCTAATACATACACTTTGAAAGTATTGCGAGAGATCCTGTTTAATCATTTTCCTTATATTTGAAATTTTAGTGAAACTTTTGATGATATATAATATAGTATTCAGATCATAAATATGTGGTGAATCTGTAAATTAATTTTTTTTGTGATGTTAGAAGAATGATTAAGACCTAATTAAACATTGAGCAAGATAGCTTTCTATTACATAGTCGTGTACAGATGAATGAGACTTAAAAATTAAGAAAATAATTATTTTTTATTTATTTAAAATCAAGAAATTATTTAAATATATCTAAATTATGGCATTCTGTAATCTTATTATAAATAAATAAATTCAAAATTAATAAAGAATTTCCCAACAAAAATAAAAAAAAATGCTTAATAAATTTTTGTAATTATTGATAATAATTTTTTTGTACAATATTTAATTTTTATATTAGATTATTAATTAATTATATGATATTTCTAAACAAGATATGTTATACAATTAAATAAATGAGAAATTTTTCCTATTTTTGATTAGTGAAATATATTAGAATTGGAAAAATTAATTATAATTAAAATCTTTCATCTTACATTAAAAAATAGTGCATGCAACATTTATTTATCAACTATTATTCATAAAATAAATTGGTTATTATAACTTTTTTTTTATAGAACAACACTAAAAACATTCACATTGATTAAAGCTTTATATTAAACTCAAGTAATATTAAACTTAAAATAAAACACACACATTGTAAAATTTGTATGATAAATTTTGTTATTAAATAAAACATATTTTATAAAATAATATTTATTTCAGCAATATGAAAAATCATATTTAAATGAATAAGTTTATTATATTAAGCTTTTTTCAAGCAACATTTCTTTGATTATTATTTATAATTAATAAGAATTTATATTTAAAAGAAATAGTAATTTTATTTTTTTAACTAATATATATTCTGGGACGTCCTGGTAATCATGGGACGTCCTGATGATCCTGGGACGTCCTGATATTCTTGGGACGTCCTGGTGTCACCTGGGACGTCATGGTGATCCTGGGACGTCCTGATATTCTTGGGACGTCCTGATTTTCCTGGGACGTCTCGGTATCAACACCCGTTTTTATATTCAGCGACCATATCCTTCTATTATTTGGATTTTTTCTTCAAGTTTTTTAATAGATTTGAAATTTTTTAGCAACTTCTGGTCCTGAATGTTTAGCCAAGATGTACTTGAGTAAAATATAGGGTTTTTCATTTTATTGAATAAGCACGTCTTTTTCTAGCATTTCTTCTCCTTGGCAATTTAATGCTTCTACAGATTTTAATCTTTTGGATCATCTCGTATGTCTCTGGGTCTGTGCATTCAAGTAAAAATAAATTAATGATTCTAATAATCATTTATTCATGGTTTATAGTTGACATTATTGAAAAAAATTAATGTGAATTCAAGTTTTATCCATCCGTGAATAATATGTAGTTTCTTTGATTTATTTGCAAGAATTTTTATTTTTGCTGTTGTTCATGCAATTCTTTTTGCAGTAAATATATTTCTTTTCACTAATATGAAATACAAGTTGTCTCATTTTGTGACGCAATAAATTCCCGGTTTGATTCAGCAATTTACTTTTAAATTTATAATATAAATTCTTTTACCCATTATGAACAAATACTTTATTTATACTTCTTTATGTTAAGAATATCTTCAAATCACTCTTGAAAAGTAAATCTCCCCTTTTTAAGGGAAGACTACTAAATTTTAATTTTCTCATAAAGCAAAGATAACTCTTCGTTTTTTTAATCAATTAAGTCAACATATATCTGGTTAAAGACTATTTCAAAGTCTTTTCTTTGTTTTACTTTTCAACCTCAGGCACTGATATAATTTATTAAAATCTCGCGATTTCGTATTCCAGGGTTTTAATCATATCCGCACTGGATTCAATGTTTCTGGTGACGCTCTCGAAAAAATACCTCAAATTATATGTAGATTAACTTACACTTATAAATAGAAATAACAATATATCTGACTCTAACTTGGTGTTTTCACCAGCATATCTCTGTTTATTGAGTGTTTTAGAGTGAATGTTAAGATTATTTGAGTTTATTTGTTCCTTAACTGTGAAAACTATTGAGTTATACTTCTGAATTTCATTTTAAACTGCTATTTCTTGGTGAGCTCCAGCAAGTTCTTATATAATAATTTATTTAGAACATAATTATTATAAATAATTATGCTAAAGAGGTTTCTATTAGATCTAACTGATTCAAATAAATTCTGTTGTTGTTTAAAATTATTAGAGAATTAAGAAATTCTTAAAATAAAAATTGATAGATTATAAGTTTACACTCTTCTTCATTCCTTTTTTGTATCTTGGTGACTAATTTGTTTTTTAGCTTGACTTGATCCAATTTCTTGATTATATTTTAGTGTGTCTATATGTTTGAAGCCTTATCTTTTTCTTTCTCAACTGCCAACACGACGCACACATGCTGCCTAATCTGTTTGAGTTCTCAGTGTTTTAGTCTAATTGTCTTGCTGTTTCTTCTGTCTTCTGTTCCTCCTTATCATTTATTTCCTTAGACTCTTTGATCATTTTATTATCTTGAAAATTCTTCAACGAACTTAACTATGCCTATCTCAAAAGTACATTCTAAGCTCTTTCTTGCGTTATCTAACCTACCTTAACTTCTCTCTAAGTCTTCTCTCGACTTTGCCAGTTCTTCGTAAACTTTTCTAAAGCCATCTTAACTAGGTGTCTTCTTCGAAGTGAGCCCCTTGTTGTGAGGTACGATGTAGATTAGCGATTTCAATTTTAAGAGTGGGTATTTTATAACCCTTTTTTTGCCTTGTTTTTCTTTTTATTCTCCACTTCTTCGTAAGCTTCGTTCACTTTAAATTTTAGGGCATTTACTAATATATTTCAATAAATATTTTGAGAAATAAATAAAAAATCTTATGATTGATCTTTTTAACAATGTAAGATAACATTATAGCAGCACTGACATTTAAAGGCTTTTCAATGGATTTAATTATTGTTCTTTGCATTTCTTGATAACTTTTCTCACCTTCAAATATGTGAAGTCCATGACGATTGTAAACATTTTTATAATCTATAATTAATTTTTATATTAGTTTAAAATTTAGTATTATAGTATTTCTTCCCTTTTTACTAATGTTCATAATCCTAACTTAATTTTAATATTTTCTCAACAGTCGGCAGTTTTATAAAAGTGCCGACGGTTGCTGCGAATTTAGAATCTAATGGATTTTTCTATTGATTTAACTTTTTATTAATAGGGATTATTTGATAATAATACTTTGAATTCAGGATTCAAGAATCCTGATAGAAACCAGAACTCCTTTTAGATTTATACAAATCCATAAGGAATAGTTTAAAATTTATAAACTCATTATTTAATAATATTTTTACGGAAGATTAAACCTAAATTACTACTTTTATGTCAGAAATTTAGTTCTTTTTAGACTATTACAAATCAATAAGGATTTGTAAAATCTAATAAGATTTTTGAATCCTGAATCTATATAATAAAAGTCAAAGAACAGTATAAACTTATTAATATATAATTTTTTAAATTAATTAAATTAAAAATGCCCTCAACCGTCGACAGTTTTATAAAAGTGCAGAAGGTTGGAAAAATCAAATATATTTACTTTAACTTATAATATTTATCATAAAAACTAATTGAATTTTATATTAAAAATACTATATATGCACACAATTCAAGTATAATAATAATCATTTGGCAATCGTCTTTGCTTTAATGGAATGGTATCTTAAGAGTTTATGAAGATATTTGAATTCTAATCAATATATTTAATCTTTCAGTTTTAATGAATCTTTTAGAACTGAGGTGATTTTTCAACTTTTTTAATTTTAATTGCTTATTATTTCTTCCAGGAACTGCTTGAATTTCTCTTTATGTATTAAAAGTCCTCTGGATCAAATCCGAGTGCTAAATTTCTTTGTTTATAACTCAGTTGTCTTGAAGAGCTTCAAAATACTTTTGGGATTTCATCAATGGCTCCTAGGTCTTCGTTTTAATCGAGGGTTGTGTCTCCCCTTGTATTTAATGTTTTCAATATAAATAAGATAAGTCCACATATATTGCTTTTTTTTTAATATATACTCAAAACCCCAAAACCCCTTAATGAGTTTTATATGTGTTTTGATTGATGAGGGTAATGTTGGGGATTAGGGTTTCTTTTTGATTTGTTTCACTTTTGTTGTTAGATTCAATGTTATTTATTATTTTCATGGTTGAGATATTTAATATTTTATTTTTTACCATCACTACATCTACATAAATGCTATGAAGAAATTATTTCATAACGAAAATTATAATGATAGTACATCAATTGTAAGCTTTGCTTATTTAATTAGAATAGCTAATTTTATGAAAGCATCTTCTTTTAATTCTTAGGAACTCCATTTTTTTAAATGTTTTGGTGCCAACTTATAAAAAATTCAAATTGGTAATGGTACCAATTATGTTTTGAACCATTTTGGAACTTTTCCTTTAAAACCTCATTAATTTAAAACTAGGTACTAATTAAGTTTTGGTACTATTAAATTGGCACCAATTAAAATTTAACAAATTTAGTACCGGTACTAATTAAATTAAAACAAATTTAGTACTAATTTAATGGAATTTAATTGGTTAAAATGGAAATTTATCTCTGAAATTTGATACAGTTTTTGCAAACTTTTTCCATTTCTCTTTACAGGGTTGACCTCCTATAAGATACCCATATTTGATAGGTGTCCTAAAATTAATAGAAATTAGAAATACAAAATTTTAAAATTGATATCCATTTATAATACTTCTGGAACTGAATCATTACATGATTGTTGATATAATTCACCTTAAAATCACTCATTTTATGCATATTTTTCATTTAAATTTTCCTTATGTAACCAAACTTGTTCCTATTGGAAGAAAATATGATAATAAAGAACGCAAGCTAAAAGGAATTAAAGTGTTGAATTTATTTTGAAAATAACTTTTTGTGAAAACTTCAAAAATATTTGTGCATAAATGCCAATTTTAAAAAAAGATGCAATCATCTAAATTGATAAAAACGATCAGGAAAAGTTATAGCTTATGAAAAAAATGTAAAACAGATAAAAATGTCTATCAAGCTTATCTTTTTTTAAAATAAAAATGCTATAACATGTATATAAATATGAGAACATATAAGTTGAGTATCAAAATGATGATCATATTAAATTTTCAAAATTCATAACTAGAGTAAAAATGATACTTCCTTGCTCAAATAAACCCTAATCCCCAACATTACCCTCATCAATCAAAACACATATAAAACTCATTTAGGAGTTTTGGGGTTTTGATTATTGAATCTCAATAATAAACTTTTAATTAATAATAAGGTGTCTTATAAATTCTTCACAATAACTCTCTAGTTCATAAACCATTCCTTTTGATTTTGAGAATTCAATTGCACTTGCTTTTTTAGAAGTTTCTCTGATTTCTGAGTTCTTTGATGCCAGCTTCCATTAAAGTATAATTTAATGTATATAATTGTTAGGCAATAAAATATAATCAATTTTGCCGGAATCATTATCGTAAAATTTCAACAAGAGAGAAACTTAATCGATTATTAATAATTTATTGGCTTAATAATAAATTTTCTATTATTCTTCACAATTCTTTTGAATGCCATTACTAATATTGCAAATATTCTATAGCCCTATTTAAATAATCTGATTTATTTTGATGTATGAATATTCTCGATATATTTTTGTTTCGATAATTTAAATTAAATATCTAACCAAGGACAAAAAACGATGGAAGAATGTTACGATACCACTTGCACTTACAAATATTACATGCCTCCCTAGCAGTAGAAAAAACTATGAGCTTTCAAAATCTCCAAAATAACCTTGCTAACATGGGAAATGAATAGTTGATATCAAATTTTTTAATATTTTATAGATACTCAAAGTTATTAATATACGATCCCGGGCAGATTCAACTACGCCACACTTCAGCTGCATTTAGACTTTCAGAAACTATACTGCGAGTTATGGAAGCATGCCAGGTATAAATATGAAATAGTTAATTATTGCAGGGTATAACTAGCATGGTCTAAACCAATTCTCAGGCTGCAGGACAATCTAAAACTATAGACGCTAACTTAATGGGAAGGATGCAATAATAGTATTAAAATTTCAAATGGGTGTTTAGATATACTTTATTTATATGAATTGGAATAACTTAAATATGTAAGATGGATTAAACATTGACCCAACTGCGAACTAGTTTGGAAACAACTTAAATTAGTTTTAAGCCTTTAGTATGTACAACTCCTTGCTATAAAGCATAAACCTATCATAATTAAAGTAACTTAAAATTGAGCTATTAAGGATGAAGCAAACTCAATCAAATTAGAATTTATTCAATTAAATCAATTTTATTATGTCACGAGACCCTCTTTGTTTGTTGCTGGATTCTTAAACGCAGCTTAGCTTCTTGCAAGTACTTTATTAACGCAACAATAAACAGCTCCCACCTTAATAGAAGCAATATCAACTAACTCCTTAAACCTTGTCTATGCAATATAAATCTCCTAATTAACCAATTGGACAAATTCTTTAAATAAAATCTAAACATAAATATGAACAACATCTATTCTAATTTAAAATTTTTCAATTGATTTACTTCATTGAAAAGTAAGGAACTCAAGGAAACTCTTCGTTATTATCTTCTAATCTAGTAGTAGTAGAATTTCAATGGAATTGTATAGAATAAGACCCCGCTTGCGTAGCAAACTTAGAGTTACTTAAATGCTATTTTAATATCAAACATCAACTTTAAATAATTGTGGGTAACAAAAACAGCCTTAGGCACACTCCCAATCTAGGATTTACACCAAATCGGCAAAACTTACGAAAGCTAAATAATTACATGGTTAATAATTTGCCAGACTTAAATGGGTAAATTATTTATTTGATACATGAACTAAGCAAACTTAGGAAACGAGAATAACGAATCAATATCAGGTAAAAATTTACTTAACCGTTAAAATTATAAAATGAAGTCAATCTCTAGAGAATGACAAGCAGGTTACAACGTGCACTTAATATGATAATCAAAGCAGTAAAATTCTAATAACAGAAGTTTCAGTTCAGATTATAACTATGCAAAGGTTATATCATAAGCTAATCAGCTTAAAATTAACAAATTACATAAGTCAACAGTCATAGTGCTTCATAAATCATGGTTTAGTTTTAACACATAGAATGATATTGATAATTAAGTTTATAACCAACATACTGAACATTACATCCAGAGGAGTCCACCTAAAAATCGAACCAGTTACCCACAGAATCAATACATAGAATTAACCAAATAACTACAATTTAGGAGATCCCAATTAATCCTTCAACTATTGGAAGTTCTAAAACCAATTTAAGCAGAAGTCAAGTAACTAAAAAAACACACCAAGGAACAGATATAACTATAGCTATTAATAGAAACTAAAACATTATCTATGATAATAAAGTTGCTAACAGCATGGGAGCTAATGATTACATGCATTAATTATTTTTAAAAAAACACTAAAATAATAACATGTCTCAATGTTAAAATTCGATTTTATAAAGAGTAATATTTAAACACCTTCCCTAATAAAAACGCTAATCATAACTTTAACAATTAATATTACATTTTAACTATAAAATTCTAAGAAATTAAAGGAATTTGATTAAATTCTCCATTCAGCTCTAATTATAAAAAAGACTATTAAAACAATCAACAATATAACAGCTAATATATTATATCCAATAATGTCACAAACATAGGTGAGATGCCATCATGGTCCTAAATCCAAGAATTTTGAGGAGCTCTTAGTAAATTGGAGGTAAATGGGAACTTATCTAACTCTACCTATTATCAAAATACTTAAATTTTAATAAACATCGTCCTAAACAATTAGCTTATAATGGCTTATATAGTAATGACTATGATAGAATAAGTATGATAGACCAAGCCAAAAAAGGAATTTTTTTTTTAAAAATCAAAGAAACCTGAAGTTACTTCACGAGTCTAAACTAAAAGTATAATTACTATGCTAATAACTTGAAAACGATGAAAAATAGGAAAACCATGAACAAAATATATAAAAAACAGAAAAGTAGTCAGAAAAGAATGCAAATTCCTTAGTGGCGATGATTATACTGGAGTTAATAATTTAGTAACATTAAAAGTCCAAGACCCCAATACACAGTTTACTCTTACTCTATTTTTATAATAATTGCAAGAATTTGTAGTGGTCAGCATAAAATCTATTGCACATGACTCATAATTCTATCATGGAGTTTCAAAAACTTGAGAAGGAATCAAAACCCCAAAACCCCTTAATGAGGTTTATAAGTGCTTTGATTTGTAGGGAATTTGTTAGGGGTTGGGGTTATTAATAGGTTTTAATGTGAAATTTATAGTAAATGTATTTAATTTAATCACTCAAAATGCACTTTTGGATCATGTGGGAATGGTCTGAAGTTTATCTTACTTAACCACAACTCAATCTACTCTATTGATATGTCTGATCTTGAGTTTGGTTTTATTATTATTGACTCTGCCATTTGCTTCATTGATTGAGACACTCTTGTTTTTTCAATAAATTGCTTTATTCTTTGCCTTGCATCCTTCTCGCACCTTGTAGAGTAGTAATCGTTGCGAGGCATATCGCACTCTATTATTATATTGCTGCTAAAGCCCATACATCCCACTGTAAGTCTCCATCTCTCCAGTCTTCTCTTTCTGGATAATAACCTGGAGTTCCCATTACACTTCCAAGTCTTGATACTTCCACTCTTAAGGCTCTGTTGAAATCAATAATTGTTACTTTTACTGGTGAAAAGTTCAACATTATATTCTCAGGCTTGAGATCTCTGTGAACAAAGCCTAACTTATGAAGCTCTTTGATACCTTGTATAGCTTAGGTTGATATTAATGCAAGCTATCTATGATTTCTTTGATCAGTTATGAAATCTCTGAGTGTCATCTCAAAGAATGGTAGTCTGAAAGCCACATGATCTTTGGCTAGGAGAACAGCATCTAGCTTTATTAAGTATTTGCATTCTTTAAACTTGGCCTGAGTGAGTACTTAATACTCATTAGTAAACTCCATTTAATATTTATCATCACTAAGGAGATAGTTGAAAGGATATACCTTGTAAGCATACTGATGATCCTTAATAACTTTCTTCTCATAGGAGTCCTCCAGAATTAGGTAGCTTTAGAGAGAAGTATCTAAATCAATCTATGCTAGTACTTGAATTTTCTTGTATTATATCTTAATCATGATTTTAGTGACCTCTGATGCTAAGAGGTTGCGTGCAATCCTCACATACTCTGATTCGCTTGCTTGTTAAAGCTCAGCAGCTTAAAGAGGTTCCCTTGCTTTTCTTTTGTTGAGCAACTTCAGTTGAGTGTCTTAATCTTCAACTTCTATCTCTTTCTTGTGGGCTTTTAAAAGATGTTTCTTTAAGTCTCTTGTATGAGAGTACTGCTTATGGCACTCAAAGCAATCATACTTTCCATCAACTTTGTCATGCTTTAAGTATACAGTAGGCTTAGCTTCCTTATGGACCTTCATATGTCTGTACCAGCTTGATTTATGAGCAAAATCTCTCTCACATAGCTCACAAAAATAGACTTCAGCTTCTTCAGTTTGTACAGGAATTTCATTAATACCTTTCTACTCCTCTCTGTCTCCCACACATTTGTTTGCCATTTATTTTATATTATTAATATATTTTAATAACAGAGACCTCAAGTGATAGCTCTGGTAGTTCCTTATGAGAGTTCATCTCACAGCTATCACACTTTTTATTGACGCCAAAGGTAAGTCCCATTTAGTTTGATGGAAGTGCTGTTGTTTTTCTTAAAATATTAGCGCTCATATTTAAATTTGAATTTAAAATTATAAAACTGCCTCTATAACTGAGAGCTTATATGAGAGCTTTGCAAGCCTACAAGTTTCAAAGGAAGTTCTTAGAGTATAACAGAAGAAAAATGAGCAGTAAGAGACAACCCAGCTCAAAATATAGGTGAGAAAGTAACCATTTTAACTTACAATTATAAGTTGATTATAGCACGTACCGATTTAGGAGGTGCACCTAATTAAGTACGTACTGCTTTAGGAGGTATTTTGTGATTTTATGATTAAAATTAGGGTACTCCTAATTAAGTACTAGCTTTAATTAATACTCCTAATTAAGTACTAGCATTTTAGGAGCTGCTCCTAATTAAGTACGTACCAATTTAAATTAAAAAATATGGAACTATAACAGTAGAAATTGATATCAATCTCTCAAGTTGAAACCAGTTCTCAAAACCTTCTCCATATCCTTCTTAGAGGTTGACCTCCTATAGGATGCCCATATTTATAGTAAGTTTTACAGAGGTATATAATTGAAATCAATAAACTTAAATTTGAATATCATCTCTTAGATCTGTAAACAAGATGGAGTCAATGAATGATGCAATGAAAGAGTGCAAGCACAAGAATTGATTCAAAGATTTAGAAGCAAGGAGGATTTGCACCGCTACCTGGTGCAGCAAGGTAATGAACTCATAAAAACTAATCTTGATTATGTAGTTGGTTTGTTCCTCCCAACGATGGAAGGCACTAAAATTTCATTTTTAAGAGCCATACTCTGTGAAGAGAAGAAACCATTAAAAACTTAAGATGTAAAGTTTGCAGAAATTCCAAACTATCCTGAAATCTCTGTGACTAATTTATATGATAATGCAATGAATGACCAAGAGGTTTCGTTGTACCTGCCTACAAAGAAGCAGTTGTCAAATAAACTACCTGAAAGAAACTACTTATTTGGCATACTTGCAACAATAAAAGGTGATTACTTGAAAGAAATTATTCAAGAATCTCATAAGAAAAGGTACAGCATCTCTTCAGAAGATAAGGACAAACAAGAGATCAAGATAAGTGAGAGCTGGCTATCAGAGCTGCAGAAGCACCCTTATATTTCAAGTAAGATTTGTAGCTTAACTCTTTAGAAAAATCTGGAACTGGCATATTCTTGATGAAAGAATAGAGCAAGCTTCACAGAGAGCGAAAGTCGCACACAAAATATGAAGTTAGCAAGAGACTTTATTCAAATATTTAGCCTCCAGAGTCAATGAAAATAGATGCTGGAGCTGGCAGCAAGAGAAGAAACTTAGGAGGAGGGAAGCAAGAAGTAGAAGAAAAGAAAGAGAAGCCAGCTCCCTCTAAAGAATTCTAAATGTGACTTATATATTCATTAACTTAACTACAAAACTTATTTATATACATTCACTCTCTCTTCTTTAGCACACTTTTATGCCAACTAATTATCAACTCTCTTAGCTGAACTTTTTATAAAATCGACTGTATCAATAGGTAGGTCATGCATCAGGTGGTATAGCAGCAGTTTCTTATAATGACCTTTTAGTATACCCCAGTAGAATTCAATTCCATTAAACTATGGACTGTAAGGTACGTTGAACACTGGCGTTATTCTAAGTTGTTCATAACTCTTCCTTGTATCTTTTGTCTTATGAACTGAAAGATTATCAACAAACAGTATAATCTCTTATTCAGGGTACTTCTCTCTCAGCTGCTCTAAGAACTTAATATACTGCTCTGTCTTAATAGAGCGAGGATGAATAACATAAGTTTCTAAACCAGCATCCTCGCTAATACCTCCAAGAATTGCCATTGTTTATACCTTGACTTTCTAGTCATATACTTCTATATTACTATGCCTCTTATACCAAGACTTCTAGATGAAAGTGTTGAAGGTAAACACAGCCTGGTCAGCATGAATAAACTTAATATTATTCTATTAGGCTCTCTGCATTTAATTATAAATATAATTTAAGTTGTTGTTGTAAAATGGCAGAGTGAAATCAATTACTCTCTTGATACGATTTACACCTTTGTAAGAGATACCGTTTCGTTTATAAATGTTTGCAACAGATTATGCAGAGATCTTCAACTCAGGGAACTGGCGGTGAAACATAATAGCTCGTTAGTCGAGAGAGAAGTGAGCCCAATACTTCAAAGTTTTTTCATTAATAAGATAGTCAATATGCTTCTAAAGAAACTTTGACTTCCTCTTAGGCTAAGAATTCAGCTATTATTGCTTTAATTACACAGCTTTCAAGCAGTGAGAGCGAACAGTTGATGGACTACGCTTTAAGAGCATTGCAATAGACTTATAGTTCAGTACTGGTTTGACTTATTCACTATACATATCACATCCATAACGCAGTTTAAACACTAAATCTATATACTCTTCATCATAAATAGACCCCAAAAGCTTGCTATTTTTGTCTCGCATTTAATTAATAACCCCAATCCCAAACAAATTCCCTACAAATCAAAGCACTTATAAACCTCTTTAAGGGGTTTTGGGGTTTTGAATGTACTAAACAGCTACTAAACAAAGATTAAACGCCCGAGTATTTTGATAATCGTAGTTTCTTTTGTTGTGATGGTTTATGGAATAGGAAATGCTGGTTTTAATATGATCAAAATATCTGATTAAAAAATGGAAATATTTAAAATTAATTGATAATCACCCTTAAACGGAAATTGCATTCTATTTTTATACAATTAACCAGTTTTTTCCTAATTAGATTAAATTAATAAAGTGTAATGGACAAAGTAAGCTGAATAAGAGCCAAGAATCTTACAATTTTATATGGACAATTTCACTTTTATGTTCTTGATTTTTTTTCTCAATTATAAATGGCATTATACAGGAATTGTTTTATTTACATCAAAATAAAAGCTTACTTTAGATCCAACAGATTAATATAAATTATAAGAAGAAACTATTTATATTATCATAAATTTGAATAAAATTATATTGTTAAAATTTACAGGAAAATTATCTAGTTCATCTATGGCTTATGTAACTTACAATCCAGCATTTATAAATATTAATTTTTTATTAAATTTCATAAATATATAGGAATTTGCTAAAAGTTAAATGAATAAGTTTACACTGGTCACAGTGTAAACTTATTAATCAATCTAATAAGAAAACTGTAGACCATTACTAAAATAGCTTAATTTAAGGATTCTATTCTGTAATTATCAATAAACTAATGAAATCATCCATAAAATGAAGCAGTTCCTTTCCAAAAATTAATCTTTTACAAATAAACGAAAACACGCATTTTTAAGAGAGTAGATTGTCCAAATATAAATGGAAGGGGTTCTTGTGTACAAGAAATGGAATTTGAATAAAGGGTCTAATGACAATTATAATAGTTGCATCCTTTTAAACTTTTTATTGATGCTGAAAGAAGCAAGAGGACTCTAAACTAAAAATTCCTCCATTTTTTATATGATTTTAATTAATTTTAAATATATTTAAATTTTTAATAGAATAATAAATAACATTGAAATCCATAATATAAGAGAGTCAATGATTTCATTAGTGTCTCTCGAGGATTTTAAATTTAAAATAATTAATCTTCAAATTTTTCATTTTTAAAAAAAAATTTCTTATACATTTTTCTATAGCCAAAAAGAATTATGAGAATTCTGATTAGATTTAGAACATTATTCTTTTTTTAGTTTTTTTCTCATTTCTTACCACATTTTTAAATTAAGGAATCATTTTAAAGCATTAA
Organism: Oxytricha trifallax; assembly: GCA_000711775.1. Taxonomy (NCBI): domain Eukaryota; phylum Ciliophora; class Spirotrichea; order Sporadotrichida; family Oxytrichidae; genus Oxytricha; species Oxytricha trifallax. Next base: position 58,499 of record ARYC01000075.1, read on the forward strand.
AAAAATCTATTAGAATTTATTAATATATCCATAAGGATTTTTAAAAATTAAAACAGAAAAAGTTCTATATAATTAAAGAGGATGAAAAATCTTGATTATTTACTTCGGAATATTATTACAAATTAATTTATAAAAAACCTCGAGAGACACTAATGAAAATCAGTGACTCTCGACAATTATAAATAAAAATACTCTATATATGAGGCTTATAAATATTACATATTTAATATTAAGCTTAAGGTATAATCAAAAGATATAACAGCAGCTGCAGCAAAATTGTGTCCGGCTGCAACTGCTGTAAATTATTAAAAGTTTAAAGAACTGATAAAACAAAAAGAGCAGTCAAAGACAAAAAAGCAAGAGAGGGCAATATCTAGAAGACTTTAAGAAAAATAACAATAAATCTGTTTGTGAATTCCTTACGGTTCTATAAATACAGAGATTTAAACTAAATTATCATTGAATTTAAGATGCGATATCTTTAAGATATTAAAACTATAAAATATTGCATAGATCAGTAATTAGCTATTCACATAGATTCAGTCTAGTATCATGGAATGATAGTATTTTCTGTTTAAAATTCATACTCTTTATTTTCACTCTCCTTCACCTTACTTATAAACTGCACCTGCTAATTACTATAAGCACCTAACTCTATCGAAGTGTCCATAGCCATATACATAGTCAGTATGATATTTGGAAAATATTTAACAGTATCTTTCCAAAATTTGCTAAAATGGCTATAAAACTTTCAAAAATTCTTTTGGATAACTCCAAGTCTTAGAATATATATTTACAAAGAATAAAATTTAACTAAACAGGTGCAATCAGTGGCTTCTCTACTTTCTCTCTGATCCCAGTATTAGCAATAGTTTTGTTTGCTGTTTAATAAAGAGGCCTACATTTACTTCATCACTATTTCAAACAACAATCAGATTTCGTACAAGCGCACAGATTAGAGCATAAAATCTAAATGAAATTATTTCATTATAGAAAAACAGAGCTTGAAGGTAATAATAGAGGGGCTATCAATTTTAATATTTTGGCCTTGATTATTTGTAGATTTTGTTCTTCATTCTGTATGTTACATAATAGTTTTTACAAAAGCATCAATAAGAAATTGAACAAGCACAGAGATAACATGTAATCTGTAATAAAAAATAACTAATTAATTTAAATTTGATTACTTAAATAAAATTCAGTAATTTCGAGAAAAATATGAAAATATAGTTAAAACTCCAATGAAATTAATAATAAATAAAACTATTAATATTAATATATTATAAGAATTAAATTTGAAATATAGAATAAATGAAAAATGATAAAAATTGACAGATTTATTTAATATATTTCTAAAATAATTAATACTTTCCTGGGAATGCGAGCGAAGCGAGTAACGAGGGGTCGGACTTGGCTGAAAAAAAATGGAGAAAAATTTTTTAGAATCACATATAGCTAACCCTTTCTGTCGATATCTAAAAACCTACATAAAAGATGTACAAAATTTTCAGAAGTTTGCCCTAATGGGTTTTGGAGAAAAAAAAGATAGAAAAATTTCAAAAAGAAAGGAATATTCTGTCGATGATGGGTCCCTATTTAGTATAAAAATCCCAGGTAAGTATTAATGATTACCTTCAGTTGAGATATTTAATATATTAGAGATCTCCAATTAAATTTTAATCTCTTTTAATTAATTTCTCTAATTCACTAATTCACTTATTTCTAAATATTTAGATGCCATTATGATATTTAAAAAAATTAATATTGTAGACATTAATTTGATCAAACTCCTGGCTTATTTTAATTTAATTTTACTTTTTTTATTATCATAAAAATTACTATGAAATATTTAATTTCCTTACAGTTTTAATCGAACTTTGAATCAGAGTTTATATGATCAAAATATATATTAATTTCCTAGTAAAGTTACAATCCTAAAAAAATAACAAAAGGAAATTGATAGATCAAGCCACATATAAATTTAAATTGAAACTCTTTATGATTAATACATTAATAGTAGTCTTGTGCAACCAATTAGTTGCGGCTTTTATTGTATAGAATCAGAAACTGCTTATTTGAATAATTAAACTATTAAAGTTATTTTTAATAATTTATTTCCTAGTTAATGTTTTAACAAATAAGTTATCTTTATTTTAATGAAGAACCTATATAATTCTATTTTTTGTTTAAAAATTTCAGAATCTAAACTAAATAAATGTGCTAATAAAACTAAATTAACTCTTCCATTGTAAATAATAATGGCATGTATTTTTTTATTATGTTGCCAATAGGGTAAAATTTCTTATGAAATATTTTTCATAAGAAATCAATAAAATTATATGAATTACTTATAATTATAAATTAGTTGATAAACAAATTGAAGTTTATAAATCTTAAGAGTATCCAAGAATCTTAACTTATTTCTTTTTAGTCATTTCTTTATTGTTTTAGTACATACTAAGATCAGAGGAATTTCTATAAAATTCTAGCAAAGTCTATAAATCAATGAATCCTTAACTGTGTGTATTTACATGGCAAAGACCCATTTTAATATTTATAGCATAATAATTATAAAAATAAGTTCAGCAACGTTAGCCTAAATTCTGGGATGGAAAATAAGTCTTAACTCTGAAACTATTATATAGTGATTAGAAAGATGAGTCAAAAATGGAAAAATTTAAGTAATTCATACCTGGAAAAAATCTTAACAACTAAAATTAATGTTTAACAATGAGAAACTAAACAAAAAAGTTAATTCTTTGAATGGGATAGCAGAAATATATATGATGTCTTTTCAAAAAGCTGAAAAAAGAATATTTGAAAGGTAATGATTTTACTAATCAAAGTGGAATTAATGACCCCAAAATTTAATTGGCATTAAATTCTTAAGAAGTTGAGCTCAAATAGTATAGTTAATTTATTGGTGCACTTAAACTTTTTAATTTTATATTCGTTTGAGAAAAAGCTAAGTAATAAGACGTACCTCCTATCTCTAAAATTTAGATATTATGAGCACAAAACATATTTGGTAAAGTAATAATCAAGAACTCATAATTGAGATACTGATAATATTGTCCAAAGAGAATGATATGACTTAGGATACGATAAAATTGATCCAGAAATCTTATAAAGATGGGCATATTTGAAACATTAAAATCTTATTCGAATTTGCTAAAAACTCAAAACATCCCATACAGGAATCTTACAAACTTAAATTAGTATTTAAAGTCCAAAATTGCCTATGTAAAAGAAAATGACTTGATCTTCTAGTTTGTCATAGTTAGAATATTAAATTAATTACAATAAAAACGTAGAACTCCCTCCAATAAATGTTAGGCGTACTTATTAGAGTTATTTTTAAAGAAACAATCATAATTCTGAGAGAAAAAATTTGAGATTAAAAATATAAAATTTAAACACATTTTAATAAATTCAAAAACTTCAATGAACTAATCAGCTTAAAAAAAGCAATATATCGAATAGAAAAACACACTGAATAAAGATTTGTAAAAACTAAATTAAGTGACAGCTATAATGATATTTTAATGTCAGGGTCTTAAAATCAGAAACAGTCTAAAATTGATAGTATACCTAAAAATTGAAAGTAATTACTACTCTCAAGAAAAGTTGAAGAAGAATCAAATCTATACATAGAGAAACTTATTGATAAACATTTATTCTACACCTAAACTCTTGTGTTATTTCTAATTCTTTGTCAAATTTGATTAGGTCACCTTGGGTATATTATTGTATAACTAATCATTTGTTTGCTATCAATAAAAAATATTCGTGATGTGAAAATAACAATAATTTTATATAGAATTTGAAGATTTAATGATTGTTTACCTACTTATATTGACTAAAATCTTTAGGAGAGAATTAAAGTAAATATCTAAATCTAGAATCTGCATAGACACTTTCTTTCTGACCAAAATTTTAGTTGTAGTTTCTTCAAAACCATACTTTTAAATTTTCTTCTATCGTGACCTGACATCTATGGCATATTAACAGCATCATGGGTTTAATTTTAGATAGCTAGCATCGTGCCGGTAAATCTTTTTTACTTTCTTTCTTCCTCATTTTGTTTAAGTTCCTCTTCTTCCTATCTTCTAAGCGTTATCTATTTGAACTTAATCTTATGTTATACTCAGTATCATCATGCATTTCTATAAAAGTATTATTTATTGTGATAATTTAGGTTACATTCTAGAACTATAAAATTGTAAATAGGTGGAATGTTATTGAAATGCCTATTCCCTTTTGTGTTTTCAACTCCAAATGACATTAGATAATATTTAAGTTATATTGTAAATATTTGACATTTCATCATGAGGCATTTGAGGATTAAGTTTCTGGTTGTATAACGATTAATGAACATTAAATGCTTGTAAATCTTATCTGAATATAACTCTGGTGCATTTCTAAACAATTGATAAGCAAATTCTCGATCAATCGATTATCTGGAGAGCACAATAACTGAGCTTAAATATCCTGCGCATGGTTATACACTAATTCAATCAAATATTTGGGGAGCAAAATCATCAGCGGAATCAAATGGTCCATGTATTCTAAAATTCTAATTACCCTGTCTAAAACATCTATTAACCCTATAATTAAATGTCATTCATTTAAAAATAAGTATTTTAGTACTAAGTTTCAAGAATACAGCAACATTTTTAGGCTCCAATACTTGATTAACAAATATAATAAAATGTTTAATTTATAAATTTGTAAAAATTCCATAAAATCCCAAACTTCACATCTTCTTTTTAGGTTTTTATTAGCAAGAAAATTTTCAAGTATATTTTGAGCTTCATTTGATTTTAATGCCATTCAAATAAGTAACTTAAATTATAAATTATTAAATTGAATTATACACTAATTAGAATACAATTAAATTAATTAAAAGTGAAGCATAGATGACAAGCGTTACAGGTCCAAAGAAATCTCCCCTATCACCAAAGCAATTAAATGCCGTTAACTTCTATAGTTAGGTCTGTTAAATATGAATAAAAATTATAGGGTACTGAGATTACTTCATTGAGTTCAGGTAGAGATTACAAGAAGCTTACTGCTGAAGATGTTAGAATTTTATGTGAAGCGCCTATGAAAACCGATAAACTCTCAAACCCACTTGACCTCTGAGACAATAATTTAACTGATTTAGTAATTCTTTAGTTTAAATTATAACATAATATAGTCTGCTCTGTAAATTGCAGATGTTATTGAAAAGTAGGATGAAAGAAACATTACTGTTTTAAATTTGTTAAAAAATCTAATGCAAGAGGTATGTTTATTGGAGATAACTTGGTGAATAATGAAACGTATTCAATTCACTAAATGTTTTTTCGAAGGAGTGAACCTTAAAATAGAAGGTCTAAAAGGTTATTCAGCTATTGGAATAAACAAGAATGTTAAAAGACTACATATTGGTATCATATCAAATGAATCACTCAAGGGGATGGGAGGTAGTTAAAACAAAAGCTTTGTCTAATTGAGATTGAATTTTAAGATCTAAGTTAACAAAATATAAAGCAATATTCTCTTCCATAGATAATATATATTATAAGAATTTAATGATTAATTTTAAGAAATCGAAGCTAAGCTTTGGTCCTTTAATACTATGTAAAGCTTTACTTCATATGTAAAGGTACATTCTGAGTTAAAAGTAATTAAAATAATCCATAGACCCTTAACAACCAAGAAGGTGAGCAAAGATATGCTATGTTCAAATAGGAAATTAATTTCTACTTTAAAAAGCAAACTCAGTAACATTTAAAAATGTACAACTCTGAAGTGAGATAGAAAGAAATCGATGCTGACAAGATGTTTGAAAACATTCTTAATTTAATTGAAAACAAAAACCTGCAAAAAAATGCTAGTCAGGAAATTTTTAACAACATATTTGGCACTATCATTAATGATGCAATATTTGCATTTAAGAAGAAGTAATCAAAGGAGCCACAGAATGAAGAAATCTACACAAAGAAGGGATCTATGAAGTTCGTTGCAATGTACATATTTATAAAATTTGCCATAGAATGAAAAAGAACCTGACCTCTACTATTCAAGTGACAACAGAGAAGATAACTGATAAATTTTAACTATTCACGCTTTTCAATTTATATTCATATGTCTCGATATATTTGAAATGAACAGAAGAAGAGAAATTTAAAATAAGTTTTCTAAGGAATTAAGCGCAAGATTTAAATATACATTTATAGATAAGCAACAACATATTTCAAAGATTACAAATCAATAAAATGATGATCTGCTTCATAATATTAAGGAATTGATTTCTTCGTTTCCTTTATTGACAAAATCTTCAATCATAGCTTAGAGTTCATCATCATCACTAAGTCCTTCTTTAGGTTCTCTGGCTACTCTTCTTAAGTTTCTTAAACTGATTCTGCCAGTGTTGTCATCATCGAACAACTTGAAAGCCTTTAAATTTTCCACAACTCGGTCTCTCTCGCAAATCTTGTGAATTTTTATCGCAAGGAGGTCGTGGTATTCAATTTGGCCAGTGCTGTCTCTCTCGTACTCCTTCATGAGATTAAGCTCCTCTTGCTTTTTCAAATCAAAACCAAGTGCTCTCATTGCTACTTCAATTCGCATTAGTAAATGGTTCCAGTCTTGTCTATATCGAACAAATCAATTTTTTATTAGAAAATAGCCTAAGTATATTAGACAGGAAATTATTGATAATATGATAAAAACAAAAGCTTCTTTAATTTCTTGGTTTTGCTCATATGAAAGTTTTTGTAACTGCTTTCTTTTGGCAACTCCTCCAGTTCTCTGGGTTTTATCTTGTCCCAAAAAGTCTGGTTTTCTTAGCATTTCAGTTTAATTATTTAAATTAGTTATTATTTTAGCAAATTAATATTACTTATTCATTTCTTTCTATTAATTCAAATAACTATAAATAATTACACTAATATTCTTAAACAACATCCCCTTTCATTTCTTCAATATAGTCTGATTCTGATTATAATTAAATTTTACTATAAATGAAAATACCTAAGATAGTAATTTGATGATATTGTTCCTATCCTTTTCAATCCTTACAACTTCTCTACTTGGATCCACGAGTGCTGACCTGTACTCAGTTTTAATGATCCACGCTAATAGAGATAGTCATCCTAAGTGCTTACTTGGTAGAGATAAAGTTATTTCAATTTCTTGGGATTTTCTGCTTTCTCTATTTCTCTCAGTAGATCTTTTGTATAGTTTAGCCTGTCTTATCGAAATTCTTCCAGGTTGTTATTTCTTTCGAATTTTTTTATGCCTAAACTCAAAAATTTAAACTGATTTTAAACCCCGTTAGTCATTTAAGAACGAAAGATTAAGAGTTAAGAACAAATAAATATAAAGAAAGATTTGAATGGCGTAAATTATAAATGATTGGGATAATTATTAAAATTATTGGCTGGATTAATTGTTCTTCTAAAATAAACCATTCAGGGTGTGTAAAATTAATACTGACCTAATTATATATAGATAATTTCAGGCAACAAAGATTTAATATTAATTAATTGTTCCTAACCACCTATCTTTGTCTTAATTGAAAAATGGGGTTTATTTATATTAATTTGCCTAAAGGTATTTAAAAATCAAATATAGATTAGTATAAACTCAATCGAAACTGTATAGTTACTTATTCCAAAAACAAACAAGCATAAATTACATTCTTTAATCTTTTTATATTAATTTCAGTCACTTTATTTGATTAAGTAGGTAATTGCTAATTAATATTTAATTTATTATGATACATATTACTTCCTGTATTTTTTTAAAATAACAATTAGAAATAAAGCAATTGTAGAATTAATGGATTTCTATCTTTGATTATGGTTAATTGATTTTAGTTTGATAGTATTAAGTTAATTAGAAAAATTAACTGGATTCAAAGGCATTGCTTTAGCAGCCATACTTTCATAATTTACTGTTTTAAAGCATTTTTTCTTAAAGGGCTTAAGATTGGAATAGGAGTTGAAGTTAAAAATTTCATCCTATTATAATTTAATATTAAAGTATTTTTTAAAAATTTATCCAAAAAATAATTACTAATTCCTCTTAAATTCCGATCTAGTAGACTGTGTCTTTTTATTGCTATACTAATTGACACTTTAATTTACATCCTAGATAAACTTGGGTTTTGGGTGAAGTGAAGAGAAGTTGAGTTTATTTGTAATCATAATACTTCTATTGCTATTTTCAGTTCTTTCTTTCTCTAAGTAAATGGTTTGGTACTCGGGTCTTCGATTTTATTTGAAAGATTTAGCTTAGTAAGCAAATTAACGTTTGCTATTGTGTTAATGTCTATTTTAAAATCTTCCAGTTAATTTATGACTTTGTGTCCATTGCTATATTTATGAAGGAGTTATTTAACAAATCATCAGTAGAACCCTAAGGATTATTATTAGTAGTCATAGATGCTATAATTAAAGGTATCTTATTGTTTTTAATGCATTTTAATCTTCTTAGGCTTTAAATGATATATCAAGAGTCTTGCTTTCAACACCAGGTAGATTATTATTTGAAGTCTTACTCAATTAATTTTTTACATTCGTTATTAAGCTCTCTCCAAAATCATAAAATTTGAGAATTTAGTGAATTAATAATTAATTGATAAAATAAATTGGGGGGGGGAAGTTTCCTGCACTCGAGGAAGTTTCCTGCACTGTTTTTTTCTTTATGTTAAATTTAATAAATTTTACATAAATAAACTAATTTAATATTTTTATGACCCATTAAATATTAAAAGCATATTGTTCATCATTGAAGTAGCTCAAGATAATAAAGTAAAACATTATATAGGCATGGTAATAACAAGATAAATTGAATCAGAATTACACTAACAATTGGATACAATATTTGGAATTACTATAGTAAAGCAATATAATATTCAAGAAAAAGAACATACAAATATCAGATGAAAAATGTCAGAATTTTTGGAATCTGAAGAGAGATTTTGACTATTGATTAATAAATTAAATTATAATTATAACAATGAAATTAATCCTGAAGTTGGTTGATAGTTGTTATAAAGATTAATTTAATTAAAAAAAATTAAAAATTAAAAAAAGTGCAGGAAACTTCCCTACAATTTTTTTTTTATCATCATAAACCAGTGCAGGAAACTTCCCCCCCCAAATAAATTTAATCTGATTTAAAATGGGAAAGGTAATTAACATTTCGTAAAAGTTAAGATCGCTCGTACTTCAATTAAGATTTAAAACTACTTAGACATCCAACCCCAATTTTACATACTTTACTTACAACTAAATTAAAAAACTTACTGGTTTGAGCATTCGCTAGATCTCTCGAATATGCAAGCATCAACACATTAATAGAAGTACATAAACAATTTCTTCAAGTCCCCATTTATAATTGTACTAGCCGCACTTAGATATCCTTACTTCTTGTCAGACTCTTGAATCTTCAAAACATCTATCGTTACTTAATAAATGCAAGATGTTTCACAGATAATATCCTGATAAGCAACTAAGCCCATCCAAGCTTTTCCAGATATACAAAAGGAGGGCAATCAAATATAAAGTAATGAGGAGTAACTATCGTATATCTGCTCAAAAGTAATAGCAAATATATAACTATGATATTAAGAACTTTTTGATTTGATAAATAAAGGCTATAAAATAATTTATATGGATGAGACAATATTCAAGCCGCACTCGAAAATAAAGAAGATCATGGGCGCATAAATATTAAAATTAAGTCCTCCTTAAAGGAGGATTGAGCGTCAAGACACAATCAGCAATAGTGTATATTAGTAAAGATGGGCTTGATTCTTTCTAAATTTGATAGAAATTTATTAAAAAACAAGATATAATTGACAGCTTGGATTGAATTGTCGATAAAAATAAGGAACATAAACTTGCTATTTTTATGGATAATTTAAGTGCCCATCATAGCAAGGAAGTCAATCAGAAATTCGCAGATAATAATATCAAAACATTATACAACGCTCCCTATTCCTCTATGTTTAATTCTATTGAAGAAATATTCTCAAGGGTGAAACAAAGGTACATAAACAAAATATTAAGTCTGGAATTTATGTTCTCCAGTAAAAAGCACATTGCAATTATTGAAAAAAGCTTAGAATAAATTGAAAAAATGACTGTATTAGGACTGATATAAGGCATATATAGAAAATAAGATAAGTCATAGATTCGTGAAAAAAAGAGGGACATAATTTAATTAATTTGTGTAACTAAATAATTAAGCTTAATCGCTCACATTTAATTTCCATGTAATCTCTTTGGTAATGGAGAGATCATTACATTTTATTCCTCTCTCATTTCTCTGTCCCCTGGTCGTTATTACTTTGACTCCTCAATATAAAAGTTTTTGTAGATCTTGACTAGTTCAAATCGCTTTCGTTTTTTAATAACTCTCCTTGGTTTAGACTTTATTTTAAGCAACGATAGGGCTTTCCCCTTTCGCTCTATAAAGTGTTATATAATACATTCTTACTTGATAAGTATGGGTCTTCCTCAAGTTGCTACAAGAAGTCAGGGCTGACTAATATCTAATTGCCTTTCTTTTCTTCCTGGGATACATAATTTCTAAGCTTATGTTGCTGTCTAACAGTCTCTACCAGGTATTCTTAGGATAATGTCCCCAGAACTCCAAAGAAAAACCCTTTGTCAGGCAACTCTCCAGCATCCTCATAATAGTTGAGATGCTCTAGAATAACTTCATCGTCTTTAATTTGGTTGAAGATGGATTGAAGTGAGAGCTCTTGGTAGTTAGGAATGTTGATACTCTATATTGCTACTGACCTTATCAAATACTTCTTGCCTTGCAGGACATCTTTAATAAATCTCATTTAGGTCTTTTTGTAAGGTGGCATGTAAAAGCCCTCTAATTGGTTTAGACTAATTAAACTTACAATTGAACTTTAGGTAATTATACCAGTCATGCTTGGAACTTAGCCTGCCTTCTAGAATCCTAGCATCTATTAATTATAGGCTTTACTACTGAGGGTGATTCTAGTTTAAATTTTCCATATTGTTTAGCAAAAACTCTTTAGTTTTTAATAATTAATTGTTAAACTTACATTTCTTTTACACTAAATATCTTTTGGCCTCGAGGACTTAATCATAACTTTGTATTGGAGGCCTATAAATATAACTCAATCGCACTTTTCTAAGGGGACATAAGTCTATGTCCTCCTGTTTTTTTCAAAGTCTAAGTGGAATTTGTTGTATTCCTAAAAGTTTACTATTATATACCCAAAGTATACTTTCATATTGAATACTAAATATCTTATCAATTTATTAGGGAACATAAATAATAATGTTATGTACTTAGGTACATATATTTCAAGTTTTTGTAATATACCTAAAAAACTCAATTAAAGTAAAGGGACTTAATGTATATATTTTAAGTATATTACATAAATTTCTAATTCATGTAACCCTTGACTTAAATATTTAATTTATGTTCCCCTGATTAAGTATAAAAAGTAATTTAAAATTTAGATAAATTAAATAAAATATAACTATATTCTGTAATAAATATGTCAAATAAAAACTAACCCATTGTCAATGAGGGTTCAGCTTTCGATGATGAATAAGGCATTGATGATCAACTAGGGGAGCAAGAAAATTATGAAAGCAGCACTCTTTCTACTGTCAGCATTGACCCTAATGACTACAAGTAATCCTAGGAGTATATTCAGTTGTGGCAAAGATGGACATTTAGAAAAGGCTAATGATTTCAAAACACTGATCGTCAACCTAATAAGTTAAAAGAATGTGAGGTCTGCAATCAAGTGTATACTCCCAAGGAGTTGACTTGTTACAAACCATCACATGAAAGATAGAAAGGGAAGTTTGTGCAACTTAAGTCAGAGGGTACTTATAAATGTAACATTTGCAAAGCCCTTAATCTAAAATTCAATAGCTAAGAGATCTAAAACTTCATCTTGTTTCATATAAACTGATTGAACTTGAAGATGCCCACTATCCTTCTATAGTAAGTATAAATTATTTTAAATGAATTTTAGTTGATTTAGCAAATTAAATAGCTTCATTAAAAATTCTCAGCCTTAAACGACTAATAGCAACGACATAAATGTGATAAACTTCAAGAAAATGATAGACTTAATGGAGAAAGCAAAGTATGATTCCGAAGAGGATGAATTCCAGTTTGTTGGTTTAGCTAATTCTAAAGAAATCCAAGCTAACCTCGAAGGAGATAAGAATTACTCAGAATCTTAGCAAAAAGTTCAATTCAGCATCACTAAGAAAATCTATCCAGAATTAGACCTAATTATAAAAGAAGCAAAAAAATCTGACTACTTCAGTAATTGTTCATCCTATACTATAGCTTAAAAAGGCCACGACTTTTAACATCACAAGAGTGAATATGAATTTAAAGACCTAATGTAGAATTCAAACACGCTTAAACTTCTCTACTAGACTTCAAATTCCTCGATATCAGCAGATTCTTATAGCTTAAATATGTTGACTAAATTCACAAACTTATCCTTTAAGATGAGAAAATTATCATTTTGACTTTTGGATTCAAAGTTACATTTATCAGGTTTAAGAACTTTTAAAAATTTTCTAACCTTCTAAGCCTGATCTTGTGCATAGAAGGTTAGTTAATATGATCTTCCATTTTTATTGATTTTAAATATTAATTTAATTTCTTTTTTATTTTTCTATATTTTACAAAACATTTTGATCATTTTCTCGCGGGGCAGTTATTTTATAAAAGTCCGTTGACAATTTTTCTGATAATTTTAAGGTAATTTTAGTCATGAATTTTGAAAAAATCCTTAATTAACTTTGAATAATTCTTGATAGATTTAGGTATATTCTTGGAGGATTTAGAATAATGTTATTTTTTATAAAAAAAAATTTTTCCCTCAAAAAATTAATGAAAGATTCCAAAAAAGTCACCAAAAATAAAGCAAAAAAGATTAGTGATAAATCCTTAAAGAACTATTATAATGAAAATGATTTTTTGAGATTCATGAATTAAGGTAAGTAGAGATGATTAATAATTTTTCTAAAAATAATGCATTAAAAAAGTTAATTAAAAACAGGGCAGGAATATCAACATCTGCCACGAATGGCTTTCAAACTATATTTCTTACAAATTTATATTTATTCTTAAATATTACATAGGTAAATTACAATCGTTAAGATTTGATGTTTCAAGTTTGAACGCTTCTAATTGCTTTTGGAGGTTTACTTGATGATTAAAGGATCTTATACTTGTAAAACCAAGAGATAAGTAAACCAGGACAGAAATGCTACATTTATTCTAAGCAGTATCAGAGTTACATAGTAATAATAGAGTCCATCTTCACATAAACCCAGAAAATGTCCTTGTATAGAACAGTAAGGATTTTAAAACTAAACTTAGTAATTTCATTAACTCAACTAAAATAGGAGATTAATTATGAGTCACAAAAATTAAGAATGTCCCATATTTAGACATAAATTAGGCTAGATACTGGAAAGCTGGGGATTTTAATTGGGACATTTATTCACTAATAGTTGTTGTGTTTTATGAGAGAATACAGTAACGACAGAGACACACCAAAATAATTAAAAAGATTAATAAATTTATTAGTGGATGCTAAGAAGAACCTACCTACTATAGATATCATTAGTAAATGGGCTTTCTTGTTCTTATAGCATTGAAATTAATTTCATTTTAATTAAAAATTCACTCAATTCTCAAATTTTACAAATGTTATTAAACTTAAAATTTTGACTGTTAAGAATTGAGACATCAGGAGGATTTTATTAATTTTCGCCTGCTAGATTTTCATTCAGATCATCCTTACTATTTACATCAATTTTAGAATCAGATAAACTAACATACCTCTGTTTTTTCTTCAATAACTTCACCATCATCTGAGTAGTAATAATATAATGAAGAAACTCTGAATTTTAATTAGTTTAAGTTAAATTATAGGTATATCTAAGAATCTATTAGTAGATTTATCGGGACTTATCCCTAGCAACCTTTCATTTGATGGACGATAATTTACTTGTGCGATCATTTTTAGCATGTGTAATGCTCTTGTCCCTTTGGTCTTTATACTAACAGTAATTGAATAATTTTTCTTATCTTTCAGCTCATTCATATCCTTCTTTAGCTTTCTTGCAACTATTTAAACTAACTTCTTTCGCTCTTAATCGATCACAAATGTGTCCATCTCCTTATGCCTGAGAAATAAGCTTCCTAATTTGTATTCGTAAAAAGTATTCTTGTTATCTTTGCATTTGTTCACTCCTCTTTCCATTTATTTTTCATAATGCCTCTGTTAATTTGTATTTAATATTTCTGCATGACTTCTTTATTTTCTTTCTCTCTATTACTAAAATACTCATCCTATCCTTGCTACTTAATGCTTATCATATTTTTCTTAAGATTGATAATAATTTCATTGACAGTCCTCGTATGTTCTCTTTATTCTTAAGACTGTACAGAATTATACTTAACAATTTTTCGTGCAATCCCAAAGCATAATCCTCTAAATCTACATTTTTAATATCAAAGTTTTAAGAATTGGTAATAGTATTATAAAATGGTTTTAATTTTTTTTTCAATTTTGTCTTTTTAGAAATTATATATATTTTAATAGGACTTTACAGAAGATTTCACTTTATCGTAAAATACTTGCTCAGAAGATATTAAAGGAGCCTTAATGGATGCTCTACTTAATTGAAATGTTTAAGTTTACATTCTATGGTCCTTAGGTAGTGAATAATCTGCTTTCTAGTATTAATCACAGGAGTTTAGATTACTGTTTACTCTGCAAAATATAATTAAATCTTGATGATGAATTAAAAAATGTTTTGTTAATTGACTGCTCTTTTTACTATTCATTTGATTTATTTACATCGATACTAAAGAATACTGAATCAATATCCATTTAGTATCTTTTTGCCTAAAATAATGAAAAAATTGCAATATTACTAGTCTATGAATTTAGATTGGGCAGTACTAGATGGAAGAGATTTGGGAATTGATTAAGTCAAAGAAGCAAATCGATTATATGAGTTCATTTAATGATTTAAACATATAATAAAAATATTTCCAGTAATTTTACTCATCATTAAGATTAAAAAAAAGACAAAAAATGGAGTAAGTAATTAATCTTAAAAAATATATAACAAAATTTATAATGCAATCAAGAATTTGAAAAGCATTGGCAGCTCAACATAAAAAGAGCATCATATAAAAAGTAAAAAATACTTTTTTAGATTATCAAAAAGGTTGGTTCCTCCTTAGTAAGTGAACTTCATTGACAAAAAAATATTTGTGAAAGAGAGATAAAGTGAATTAAGTTTTAGTATAGATTATTTTTGCCCCTATTGCTGAAACTTATATATATTAAAAAAATATAAAGTGAAGTAGATTGAGCAGCAGATCTCTTCAATTAAATTTATTGAAGAGCGCTACTCTGATCCTTCGGCTAACTAGATATAAATTATTTAATACATTTTAGTATTAAATGTCCTTTGACTGGAGAGTCGCAATCAGCCCCTGGAATGTATATCTGATGTTTGGGAAGCTGCTTCTTAAAATAATAAACAATTCTCTGGAAGGGTAATTTTGCGATGAGAAGACTAGTGCATTCATTAAGTTATTATAGAGGGCTAGCTGTCCTGGCTTGAATTTGCGGTCAACTTTGGGAATTTAATATAGAATTTTCTTGGCTTAGCCTAGGAACTTACAATTGCCTTTCCCTTTTCTTGAACATTTAAATAGGAAATTATTCATTTTGAATAAAAAATACTAATCTTAATTAATGAATTAAATATTTTTGAACTTCTATAAAAATATATTTTGCATTTTTATCTCTTCAATTAGACTTTCCAAATTGCTCATTTTCTATTTTCAAACTTATTTAGTGTGAACTACAGACTGGTACGCATCCTTGAATAGTTTTTTTTAAATAAAATAATTCTATAATTGCTTTCCAATAATAATTTTTAAGTATTTTCTCCAAATATTCAACAGAAAAAGTATCATTAATCATAATAATATTTATGCTGCTATTGACATATTAAGAAGAAAAATAATGAGTTATTTATTAATTAATTAATCGTAAAGGCTTGCCAAGAAGTTTTCGGCTGCTTCTTGGAGCCCAATTAACTTATAAAAAGCTGCTCCTGGCGATTTTACGGACAAATCTAATATTATGTTTTAAGACCTTTAGCAATCTCTTTATCTCTCTAAGTGCTATCTTGCTTACAATTCTTTCTAATTATCAGTAGTTGAGCCTTGGGTTTCATCTTCCCTGAGCAGCCCTTGCAAGCTACTCTTGATGAGAGATTTGGTGGGCTATGCTGATGATAGTGAAGTTAAAGTGATTGCGGGCCTTAACTGGTCACTCTGTAGTTGGGGTTTGAAATCGAATTTGTCTGGATTGTCTCTGTGGAGCTAGCTTGAAATCTGCAGAGATTCTTGCCTTAAACTAAATATATTTCTTTCCCTTTTCCTGGTTGCATCTTTGACTTCGTTGATAAATAACTTATAAATTATAAAATATCTTCTGCTTAAATAGAATTTCTCAGGTTTTTTTAATATTATGAGTTAGATTTTGATTGGCTCATTTTGCAAACTTGTATCATCAAAAAGAATAAAGATAAAATTAGGGAAAACATTAACTTGAAATTAAAGTAATGTTGAAAATAAATATAAGTAATATTTATAAAAATTTCAATCAAACCTAACTTACTGAATCTTGTCTGAGTCTCAATAATCTTTTATTTATTTTGGAGTTAGTCTTAGGTCACTACAGAATAAAAAGAAATTTAGAATTTAAAGAAATAGTAGAGTAGGAAAACTCAAAGAATGAGCATTAGACTGCTCACCTGATTTATGATACACATAATATAATCGAATAATCATCACAAAATATTATATAAATATATTAATAAGCGATAGATTATTAAGATGCAACTCTTATTTTCTTATATGCATGCAAATTCAAAATTCTAGTTCATTTAACTTGTCATGAATAAGTGTCAATGATATATGATTATATATCGCATAGTGCGAATACAGCAAGGAATCAATGCCAGAATATGAGTTATTATCAAGGAAATATAATTTAAATATAGCGAGAAAAATGTCATATTTGTGAGAGTGAATGGAGTGAAAGATCTTTCACTGTCTGATTCATTTAAGATTGATAAATATTCCACAATAATTATGCAAAAGTAACAAACATAAATATGTATATATCATTAGTATTAATTATTCACTTTTCAGAGTTAAAGTCGGAGAACTTCAGGATAATTAAAATTCACAGGGTCTCGTACTGTTTATTACTTTAATAGATTCATAAGATAGTATTAGCCTTTGAAATTGAAAAAAACACTTTTAAAGAGAGATTTGTTGAACTTAGAAATCAAATTGACCATCACTTTGTCTTAGGGGTACTTCATATATCTTATATATTCACTAGACCTTTAGAAATGATCAGAATACTTCAAGATTAGAACACTCATATCAAATTCTCATTCATTGAAGATCTCTCATTCGTTCCAGATAAATTATCAGCACTTAGTCATTATGAGACAGTCATAATAAGATGCCCTTTATTGGATAAATATTAGTTTGATGTTGAAGTGAAATTCACTAATGATGTCGAGGAGACAAACAGAAATATTAAAATGCTTTGAAATATAATTTTGATTATCTGGATTATGTAAATATAAATCTTTATATTGGATTTGAGAAGCCTATTGTAGCCATAGTGAATACCCACAAAAATTCACAATATCAACAAAATTATACATTTTACATAGTTATACTGAGGTTCCTTTGATAAGGTGGCTATGAGAAAAACCAAACTTACGAATATGCGATCCGATATGGATTGGAAATTTAATATGTAGTTTTAGAGCTACAGCTTGAATAATCAGAGAGAAGCTTTAACTTTATTATTTTAAAGGATGAAAATACAGGGTACTGTTATGACGAAGTGCTCATAAGAGAAAATGAATCACAACCATAAGTTAAGGCTTGCCTAAGTTATACACGATTTCGTAACTCAGTAAAAAAAAAGTACACTTAAAATAATTCCTAAAGAGCGAGACTTAAGAAACCGAGCTAGTCTATGAACCAAGCGACATTTTGAAGCTATATGGATCAAACTTTTTAATGATTTGTTCATTGAAATTAGAGAAGTTTTTGTTTATAATTCTTATCGAAGACAATTCTCTTATATTTGCCAAGTCTGAGCTGGTCTTTTGAATTGTTTCTTAATAATAAAAAGCGTTCAATTTTTCAAAGAAAAAATTTTGAATTAATTATTACAATTTATTTCATTTTACATTTTATAAACACAAGCAAGAATCACGTTTCAATCCCTTCTGTGAAATAAATCTTCAATCATTAGCTTCCACCATTTGTTCTGATGGGTATTTTGTCCACTATTGAATAATTTACCTACCATACTTTATCAATTGATGTAATGAAGGCATTTTAAGATAAGAATTAGAATATTGAAATGACTATAGAAATTAACGAGTTTTGATATCATTAATGAGATTTTTAATATTTAGATAATACTAAAACTCATCTTTCTTCTTTTAACCGACTATTAATTCTACAAATAAAGATAAGTTCTAATAAGATATATGTTTGATGAATCATAAAATCTTAAATTAATATATTGAATATAAATGATTAAAAAATAGACACAAAATAGATTGCATCAACACTTTCTTTGTTTAGATTCTAGTCCAGAAGCATTTCAACTTATAAATAAAAGTATTTGATTGAAACAAGTTAATTAGATTATTTATATAAGATAATACAAAAGATCTTAAGATATTTAATGGTTCTTGGCTGATGCCCCAAATGAATAGAAATGCAAAATAAGAGCATGGTTAGTAAGATTATTTATACTCTAGGATTAAGTTTAGAGATACAATATAAGAATAATAATATTCAATCGTATTTTTTTTATTACTTAATCAAGAATTCCAAGAGCCCAATTCTTTGGCATTGATGAAATAGCAAATAAATCAATAGACTTACCTCAATTGATACCATCCTTAGATGATTTTAACTAGCCCATGTATGAGTTAGCCATAAAGAGAACTGATAATATCATATTTTATGATAATTTAGGTATTTTCAGTTCACCTAGAGTAGATTTTACATTTAAATACTGTGGAGCTCCAAATTTCAGAGTTCTCAATGGTAGTTTCCCCAAGTGACTTATAGAATCAAGGTAAATTTAAAAGATTATTAATTATTAATTAGAAAAACAAAGAGCGGATCAGATAGATAATGGGAAAGAGAGAATGAAAAAGGATTATCATTATACTGAAGAGAATCCTGATAGGTTAATAAGAGAAATATATTAAATGCACTAAACTGCCTATTATGTCTATAACAAACAATCTGACACTTAAATTATTGATGCCAGAGCTCAGTTGAGATTTCTTGGTAAAGTCGATATACCAAGAGCTGGCTTAAAAAAGGACATTTTCCCGGTGCTAAGAAAATTTTTTTCTATATGTTGATAAATCATGAAACCTAGACTTTCAAGACTGATAATGAGCTTGCTTAGTTGTTTCTCAAGTAAGACTTAGACACTACTTTGAGTACTATCACATTTTAAATAATTTTAATTAAAAACATATTTTGGATAAGGGTTGTCTGCCTGTGTTGTCAATTTCGGGTTAGAACTCTTATTAAATGAGGAAGAAATAATCCTAAATGATGGCTCTTGGACTGAATATGTATGATAATATTATTTATTTGTTGAAGGTATATATAGAATTAACATCCAAAACCAGATTTTAAGAAAGGCGGTTTCATTTTAAACAGTAAATCTAATTATATGTGAGTTTAAAATTTATCATTTTTTATTATAGTAAACTTGAGGTGCTTGATCATATTGCAATTGTCAGAGGTATGCATTAATTTTTATTCCAAGTCATTCATTATAATTAGCTTTAATAGCTTAGAAAAGAAAAGAGAATACGCATATTTACTGAAACACGTAATTTTATTTTCGATGATATTTATGCTATATTATACTTAAACCGATAATAAGCAAATATCTTAGCTTTGGATTACTATCAAATCAGCTGTAAATCCTTTATTTTTTATTATAGCCTTAATTAAGTTAAAATTTAATCAGCAAGTTTTTAACGATAAAAATTCAATGCCACCTTTAAGAATTCACTAAAAAAGAAAGGAATTTGTGTGGATAGATGCAAATGAAGAAGAATTAAGATAGCAATTCAAGTAAATCAATTTTTTTATAATTTAAGCTTTTAGAACTTGTTGGATAAAAGATATGGCTTTGACTTGGTAAAAATTTTAAATATTAAGTGGTTTTCAAAATTAATCAATTTTCATTAACCAAGTAATAATATTAAACATAAATTATTTTGATTTGTCAAATTTAATTAGGTTATGTAAGGCAATCGAGAAAAATTGCCGAGCTTTTGTCGATTGCCTTACATTTTGATAATTTTATAAGTATTTATATATATAAGTTAGAAATAATTTATTTTAAATATATAATAAGGATGATAGTTTTAATACATAAATGTAATTAAGTTAGTCAATAAAGTTTAGTTCATTTTATAAAAAAGTATTAACTTTTTGATTATACTCAATATTAATTTACTATATGATATTTTTCTATATATAATTGACTTATTTTTTAAATTGTACAGTCCTTAATAATGTAATATGTAATGTAATATCTACAATAAATTAAAATTAAAAATGGATAGAGTTTTTAGTCGTTATGGACTAATATTTACTCATTAATTCAAAATTTACTCAAGCATTTCATCTTTTCGGAATAAATTATTGTTGCTTAAGTTAATGATTTTAAATAATATTTGTGTTATACTATATAATGAATATCAACTAAGAATAATAAATAAAATTATAGTGAATACTTAGAAATTTTTTTGATAAATACTACTATTTATTATTTTTTTTTTATAATATACAATTGTTCATTAACTATCACTATATTATTAATAAAACCACCTATATTTTTGCAATTTTTACCAACTCTTCACAGCCAGCTTTGATGTTCCGAAGAGCAAATCCCTTACTTAGGCAAAACTTAAGTCCTGCTTTCTTGAGTGCACTTCAGGATTCCTAAAAGATTAAAAAGAAGATATACTTACCCAAGAATTCAGATGTAAACTTTATCGGTTTACTAATAGGACCTAAGGATCTCTATCAAAAAAAACTAGAAGAAGAGTCCGGTTGCAAGATTTCAATAAGAGGAATAAGTTCTTAAAAAGAGGGCTCAGCACCTTAACCAGATGACGAAGATGATATACCTGTTCTTGTGATTGTAGATTCAGTTGAGAATGTCAGAAACGTATAAAATGCAATTGAAAGAGTTGTTTTAGCAGATGATTCGACAAGATATAAGATAAGAGAAGTACAGCTAAGTGTTGCACCTACCTTACAAATGGATGATAGTATGATGGCACTTTGTGGTCCACCATTACTTATGCTTATATTATTCCTGTTCCTAACGACTGTGTAGAATTTATTATAGCTATAAGTGGTGATACTATTAGCAAAAATGAAAATCCCTAATAGTAATCTAAAAAATGTCTTTATATAAGATTCACTAGACAAATATAAAAAAGCTTAGGAGATTATTAAGGATCAAAGGAGATCAAGTGATCCTCAAATTCTTTTTGGAAATGTAAATCCATTCCATAGACCACATCACAAGATTAAAGTTCAAGATAAATTTTTGGGTTTAATCATAGAAAAAAGTAGAATCTAAGAGATATTGCTTAAAAAAGTAACACAAAGATTTTCGTTCCATATAAGAATAATGATCAAGGTCCAGAAGAGATAATCATAGAAACAGTTGGTGATCTTAAAAATATCGAAATGGCCAGGTAGGAAATCCTTAATTTGATTCAGCGATACATAAATTAAAATAACGCAAGCAGCTTTGATTATTCAAGAATCCTTATGGAAGTGGAATTGCCGTTTATACCAACAGAAGTTATCATCTGATGGTCAGCAATTAAATGGAGCAGTGCCTTATTCACTGAAATAAGAAAGTGGAAGTTATGAAATCAGTTTCATCACTGATAATCCCATGATTGCCTTAGCAAGCATGCAGTTAACAGTTGGTCTTATGTTGATCAAAACTACCCATATGGTAAGTATCAAATTTACTTAAACATTTAATGTTTAGGTTGTGGTTAAGATCGAGCATCAGATCACTCGACAACTGCAACCAATCCTTAATCTTATTCATATATCTCTGCCAATTATGGTTAAGAACCAGACTAATACTACAGCCAAATACTATGGTTAATATCCAGGTCCATGTTAGAAAGGCTAAGATTACAAACTACTAAAATTAATATAGATCATAAATTTTTTCAAATAAAAAATTATCTTAATTCATAAATTAACTAATTATAAATTCAATTTACTATATTATAATCAAAAATGAAAGATAACAAAATACACTATACGAGTGTCTCTCTATGAGAAGCATGTTACTCCTTTAAATTCAAAGTAAATAATATTTGATATTATTCTATCATCTATCTTCTAATTGAGAAGTCTTTACTTTTACTTATCTGTTACATTTTAATTAAATCACATATTATAGATTTTGGTTGCTAAAATTGCAAAAAGATAAAATTTATTTCATTTTCATCAAACTTAAGTCGTCGCTCTGTAACTTATCTCATACTTACATATAATATCAAGACTTTGAGCTTCACTAAGCAAGAACTGTTTAGGAAATTCATGAATTAATTAAAAATACATAATGCTAGTTTAAATTACTTTGCATACAAATTTTACAATATGATAACAAGCTTATAACTGCTTCATTTTTACTAATCTAATTATAAATTGATCTATATATATTTAAATAATGACAGTTTTTTTTATTTTACATGAAACAAATTTACCGATGTTTGGTATTTTATCAATATTATGAATAGCAACCATCTCCTTATTATCAATACAATTCCAGAAAAAGATGTTGCTAAGTAAGCAAAGTCAAGTACCGGTGCTTCTTAACCAGACTAAGCACACCAAGATTACTATATATAGTAGTATTATCAGCAATATTATGCAGGATAATATGGAGCTCCAGCAGGCAAACCACCTGCTGATTATAATGCATTATTAGCTGCAGTATTATGAAGGAGGAGATGCTGTCTTTGATTAGCCCAAACCAAATGCTGAGTAGCTACAAGCACTGCCTTCTTCTACTAACGATGCAAATAGAACTGATGGTATGATTAATTATTGATGATTTAATAAAAATATTTAAATTAATGCTTTTATAAAAAAAAGAACAAGTATGAGAGAAGATGAGATAGAAGTGATTTAATTAAAATTAAATGATGAAGGCAATGAATCTTTATCCCCTTAAAAAAGGTAAATTATTTGATATTTATCTAAATAATTAAATATCTATAGACTTCTCAAAGAAAACATATTTCTTAAATTAAAAAATTTCCACTCATACTTGCAATTAATTATAATAAAATTGGCCATATTAATAAAGAAACTAAATAAATTTTAATGGATTAATTATGTATTTTAAAAATACTTGATTGAAGTTAATATTTTTAAAAAACTTTTACATATCAAGGCCCGTTTCTATTAATAGGGTATCGCTTTGGCATGTAATCTCTTGAATACTAACTTCTAGTTTACTTTTGATGAGCAGTGGCTTTACTCGGCTACTTAACAAATATCAAGTTGACTTGCCTTGGATTACTAATAAATTAAAAAAATAACTTTAATTTTCTAAATTAGTTATTATATTTTATTTGTAGATTAAGTTTACCATTATCGTTTACTATGATTTATAGTTTAGATTCTTTCTTTTTTTCTATAAAGAAGCAGTTCTAGTAGTTCTTTCCCCAGGGCCGCCTCGTTTATCATTTCCTTATTTATTATTGTTAGGTGTAGATGGATTAAACAATTAAAATAAATTAGAATCCATTTAAAGTTCAGCTCTCGACTTTTTATTTGCAGAATATACAATTGATACTTCCATGGTGGATTGAGGAAACTTTAATTGAAGACAAGCTTCTTTGAGCCAAAGCCCTAGAGTAAATAATTTACGAAGTTTTCATTGAAATCTTCCTCCTATTCTTTACATCTCAGATTAATGAGTCTTTCCCAGTCAGCACCCTCCTTAACGATTCAGATGTAATTGGAGCTTCCTTACCAAACATTATGTTAAAAAACCACCTCCTTTACGAATTAAGGAACCTCCCTGTATTTTGTAGGAAAATGAGGAGGTATCAGAATATCTTTTCATGCTTTCCAATTAAGAAATTTAACCACTTTCTTCAAATCTTTTAGAATGAGATTTTTTCTCATTAAACTCTTTCTTTATATTTTAAGCTTAACCATTTTAAGGATTTCACTTAAACCATAAAGTTGTAAAACTTCAACCTGATAGTATTTCAATAAAATCAAGCAAATCTTATAGAAAATGTCCAACCATCAAGGAAAAACTAGTCTTAGAAATGATAATTTCCTGTAATTGGTATAATATTACTGAAAAGTGCTAAAATCCAATCACTACATACATTTTAATTAAGATTTTTTAACTTGAGAAGTGATAATAAAGTTTTTCAAGGTGCTCCATTAATAAAAGTTGGGGGGGAAGTTTCCTGCCCCAAAATTTTATATGCACCCAAGGGGGAAGTTTCCTGCCACCAAAAAGGTAGTTTCCTGCCCCTTTCGGAAGTTTCCTGCCCCATGCATAAAAATATGTAATTTTTATAATTTTCAGAGAATCTTTATCATCAATTATGATATAGTAATTTTTATTTTAGCTTCTAATATCATTTCTACGTTGAAAATGAATTTAAATTTTAATGAAAATCACATTAAATATAAATAAAAAATAATTATTTTAGCCTCCTTATAATATATAATTTGACAAAGAACTATTACGTACCTTGAAAATTATAAATTAATAAAATTTGTTTAGTACATGGTAATAGTAATTGAAATTAAAATTTATTTGTTTCTAATATTTTTATTGCCAAACAACATAAAATTTAAAGTGGGGCAGGAAACTTCCGAAGAGGGCAGGAAAATATCTCGGAGCATGAAACTTCCTCCCCTAAAAGTTGTAAGACCTAGCCGTGTTTGTACAGACTAGGTAACTTGGGCTAATAAATGTTAATATATTTTTTATAAAATAGAGAATTTTAAAAAATTGATTAATTAAAATTCAAAAATTGAGTAATAGTTTGAATTAATTATATCTTGTACTTCTTCCATATTCTAAGTAAGTACTCTCTTA
Source organism: Oxytricha trifallax (assembly GCA_000711775.1). Taxonomy (NCBI): domain Eukaryota; phylum Ciliophora; class Spirotrichea; order Sporadotrichida; family Oxytrichidae; genus Oxytricha; species Oxytricha trifallax. Next base: position 83,820 of record ARYC01000075.1, read on the forward strand.
CCACATTTTAGCCTTGCTCTCTGCAAAATCTTTGTTTTTACCTTCAGTGCCTATCCAGTTAGGTCAGCTAAAAAATAGAAAATTTAAATATGTTTTTTGTAACTTACATTATTTGTGAGCGACACTTCACATTCCGATTAGATATTTTTTATTTTATCTAATATATGTTAATCAAATTGTTATAATTCTCTTTTTCACTAAAAAATATATTATGAATATCTCTCATTTTTAAAGTCTTCTATTAAAGAGACAAAAAACCAAAAGACTATATTTTCAGAGCAATACATCAAAAGTACTTCTACTATAAAGTTTATACCTTAAAAATATCCAATATTAGTGAAAAATTTTGGAAAAGCATTCAGGACTCTTGATAGATTTTATTGACGTTCTGTTGTACTTATGAAGGGATCGGAATTTGGAAAGGCTCTTCTATTTAAGTTTCACATCCTGAAGCAATCAAGACGCTAATACTAGATTTGATTGTAAGCATTATATTATATTATTAAGTGTTGAACTTAGTTAATCTAAGATAGAGCTGTTTTTTCATACTCCATTTTTGAATAATTATTGGAAAATGAAAGCCAATTCATAGCTCTCTTGTAAGCATACATTTTACCTGATTAACCAAATCAATTTATGTCAACTGAATAATCTGACATTATGGTTTTCCTCCAAAGTAGTTCTTAATACTACTGAAAAATTCCATTAGAGTCATTTCTTTACATAATTAATGTTTATGCAAGTGAAATATTTCCTCTACTTAATTCTAAATAGCCAGTAAATTAGACTTTCTTCATCTTGTGATTGGTTTATATTGATTGTGTTGCTGTTTTCTACTATAAATCGTTAATAATAACTTAAGTTGTCTGAATGTGTAATATCTCGACTGTTATATTAATATATATCGTGTCTGTTGTTTGATTGGCAAATTCTACTTTTATTCTGAAGATTAATTTTTCTAAACTTCGAATTATAATCTCTCTTTTTAATCGCTATTACTTTGTGTGATTTAATTCTATTATTTTAAAGCATCAATAGACGAGTCATCGCATAATTTAATTTAACGACTAATTGTAAAACTATATCACTTTGTCTTAGACTGTTTTGACTCTTTATTTGGAATACTGGAGTGTGGACATCTTTCACAAAAAAGAATAAAAGCTAAATCTATTGATTTATTATTTTTTAAGTTGATTGCTACTAATTTCGGTCATTCGCATCATAAGATGATCTTCAATTAGTGTGAGCTCCTTCAGTTCAAAGATTTTTAACACCATTATTTCCAAATATTGCAGTTACTTTTTTATTATTCTTGCATTTATGATTTTCCAATTCTACCATATGATTGAGTTAGTTGGTTATTAAATTCAATAATTTATTTCGATTGATTCTTCTACTGAGCAGACAATATTTCCATCTTAGAAAATCAACTCATTCCCTACCTCCTTTGAGTGATGAAATGAAAACATGGTCTTTGGTTCTCTATGAACATCTAAAAGATCTTGCTTTGACATATTTCTTTGATAAGAACTAAAGAAATCTTAATCACCGCTAAGCATGTCGTTGTTTTTGTTAGTTATTGCCGTGCTTTCTAGATTATTTTTACTCTTACCATCTGCATATAGATATTGGATTAAATGGAATTATTTATATAATGATTTTTATAGTTTGCATTATTTGTATCAACTCTCTTTATCATGTTAAATATTGAAGTTAAGTTATTGCCTAGATCTAATACCTGAAATTCCACCATTTTAGGTATGGTAAATGCTTAAGAAAGGTTGTAAATTGATTTGATCTCTTGTAATTATTATTTATTAATGTTATTTATGATAATTTATCCTTTTCATCTTGTCTTTGGGGGCTAACTATTTTTTATAACCACATCTTCTTTTAATTGTTAAAGAAAGTATATGATCCATTTTGATTGATTATTTATTCTTTAGTAAAAGTAGACAGAAGTAGTCCCAGTTGTAGATCAGCTTTCAATGCCAACCTTGTAATTTACTGAGGCAATCCACCAATAGAAGCCATTTCAGAAATGCATTTTCTTAGCTTATTTTTATTTTTATCTATGGACTGTATACTTTATTTAATTTATTTTTATTATTGAAATATGTCATCTTTATTCCCTGGCTGCTTGATAAAGCTTATATTTGATTTATCTAAACATGTTATTGTTGCTGTCTTTCGTTCATTTATGAAGTTGATGGTCTATAAGAATTCAAAACTATCTTCTGCTATTATTGATATATTGAACTCTAAGCCTAGGCTTTGTTTTTAATGCTGTTTTGTGCAGACATCACAGGGGATACTGTGGTTTATAAGACTGCCTGTTATTATATTTGGCGATTGTTGAACTGTGATTAAGATGGTGCTTATGGATTTGCAAGTGAATCTTTTTTCCCACTAATTATCCTTGTGCTCAATCTTGAGTTTGACATCTTTGAATCAATTGATTTCTTTCTTCTTGATTAAAATTTAATAAATATCATATCTATAGCTAGTTCCTGGTGTGATTCAATTTTTATTTACAATTTATTAATAAGCTATTAAATATTATTAAAAAGCAATATACATATGCATATAAGGAATCGCGTTTTATGCTTGTGAGAATCAAGATTATAAATTATTTTTATGTGGACTTGGTGATTTTCAATATCTGGCTGTTTAAAATCTGCTTGAATTGCTTTTTTCTCGAAATGAATGCTTGAATTTCTTCATGTTTGCTGCTACTTGCTCCAAGCCACTTTTCATCCCACGAATCTCTTATAATTATTATATGCTACTAAATATTTATAATTGTTTAATACGTTTTACTGAGTAGTTTTAGAGAGGATTGAGATGAAAAGTGAGCCAAATAACTCAAGTTAATAGAAATCGTTTTTGTCTGAAAGTATTACGTATCTTCAATAGATTACTACCAATTATTATTTCATAATTCAATTATAACTAAATATCATCAGAGTTATAATTATGAGAGTTAGTTATTCAAATAAAACAAATATTTCTCAATTTAAATTTTATAAATCATTAAGTTAACATCTTTATTAAAATCAAAATAATTTATATAATGATTACAATAGAAATTTTCTCAATAAACTTCTTAAATTAAATTATTATTTAAATTGATAAAATTCCTTAAAAAAATCTTTTACAGAAATATTACGAGACTTAGAGAGGACTCTTTAGGTGCTGCCACTTGAAAACTGATTATGCTGATGTTATTGCTTGCTTATATTATTGTTCAAAGCTAACTTTTCACAAATATTATATACTAATTAAGTATATAGTATCTATTTTGTATATTTTGATAAGTTGTGTTGGGTTAAATAACTTGTCTTTTTTTAGCGACACTCGAATTAATTATACTTTCTTGCCAATCATCAATTGCTTTTTCTCTACTGAAAATGATTCTTGCATTTTTTTAAAACAAAATACTCCCTTATTTAAGATAATTACTATCACAAATATTCTTAATAATCTATATAAATATTATTTTATTATATAAAACTAAGAAATATAAATATCTAATTATAATTTTGACATTAATCTGTACATTTAGTGTCTACTAACAATATCTAAAATAAATATTAATGATTAAATGGAAGTACAGTAATAGATAATGAATTAATTAATGATTTCACTATCTTTTTTACGATAAATGATATTTCTATTTTTAAAAAGTCAACAATCTTAGCCATAGTTTTCATCATGAACAAGAATACAAATAGCTTTGTAATTTCATAGTTTTTTGAAAGTGAATGCTATTACTTTTACTTTTTAGTAAACCATAAGATTATCTCAATATATATTTTTATTAAAATGATGGTATATCTGCCTAATTTCTCATTTCCGAAGTTATCGTATCTATCTATCGAAAGCGACCCTTCATCTTATTTTTACTATCTGCCTTCATCTAAGATTTCCTACATTCTCTTTCCATATCCATATCCCTCTAAGTACTTAAATCAACAATATAAAAAGTAGTTAAGCACATTGTTCTGGAATTTAATAATGCGACACCGTTTTGTTTCAAAGCTAAGAGGAATTCTTCGAGGACTTCTGCAACAAAATGGCCTTCAGCCAAAATTCCTGAAGTAGTGATACCTCAAATCTACTTCTAAACTTCTCAGGGAAAGAATTTGGCTTTCCTAGGAAAAGCTCTTCCAATTAGTGATAAGCTAGCTTCTTTAAAAAGTATAATGATAATAAAGAATGATAAAATGGAAATAATATGTTCTAAATTAATTGCTGTGTAGTAGCAGTGTCAAGCATACCTTGACTAGCGTCGGTATCTACGTTTTAACCAAGTTTCTTGAGCTCACCTACTAGACTAGTGCCACATCCTATATCGAAGATCTCGATGTAAAAGTAATTAAGATAAAGCACTAGTGATGTCTTTGTTGTCACCGTAGAATTTATTTACTAACTGTGCTGTGTGTTAATGATCATGATAGACATCATTTAAAAAATTTAATCGATTCTTGAATAATTTCTTCAAGTAATCACCTTTAATTGTTGCAAGTATGCCAAAGAAATATTTCCTTTCAGGTTGTTTATATGACAACTGCTTCTTAGTAAGCAGGTGAAGTGAAATCTCTGGGTTATTCAAAGCATCATCATATAAGTTATTCACAAATACTTCTGGATAATTAGGAATCTCTGCAAACTTTACATCTTAAGTTTTCAATGCTTTCTTTTCTTCGCAGTACATTGCTCTTAGAAATGAAATTTTAGTGCCTTCCATCGTTGACAGTAACAAACCAATTACAAATAATAAAGATTACTTACTATGAGTGCATTACTTTCCTGCACCAGGTAGCGATGCAAATCCCCTTGCTTTTAAATCTTAAAATAAATTCTTGTGCTTGCACTCTTTTCATTGCATCATTCATTGACTGCATCTTGTTTACAAATCTAATAAATGATTTTCAAATTTAAGTTTATTGATTTCATTATACCATTATAAAACATACTATTAGATATGGGAATCCCATAGGAGGTTAACATCCAAGAAAGATATGGAGAAGCTTTTGAGAACTGGTTTCAAACTTGAGAGATTGATATCTATTTCTACTGTTATAGTTCCATATTTTTAAATTTAAATTGGTACTTACTTAGTTAGGATGATTTTTTTAAAGCTAATACTTAATTAGGAGCACCCTAGTTATAATTATAAAATCACAAAATACCTCCTAAAGGAGTACGTACTTAATTAGGTGAATTTCCTAAATAGGTACGTCCAGTAATCAAATTATTATTGATAGTAAAAAATTGGTTATATATTCACCCATATTAAGAGCTGTTTTGTCTCTTAGTGATCATTTTACTTCGTCAATGCTCTAAATCTAGCTTTTGCAAAGCTCTATTGACCCTCTGAGTTATAGAGACTGTTTTATAATTTTAAATTCAAATTTATATTTGAGATCTGGCATTTTAAGAAAAACAACAGCACTTCCATCAAACTAAATGAGACTTACCTTTGGCGTCAATAAAAAGTATGATAGCTGTGAGATGAACTCTCATAAGGAACTACCAGAGCTATCACTTGAGGTCTCTGTTATTAAAATAGAAATTAATAATAGAAAATAAATGGCAAAAAAGTGTGTGGGAGACAGAGAGGAGGAGAAAGGTATTAATGAAATTCCTATACAAACTGAAAAAATAGAAGTATATTTTGTGAGCTGTGTGAGAGAGACTTAGCTCATAAATCAAGCTGGTACAGATATATGGAAGAGCAAAGAGAAACCAATCAAACTCTATACTTAAATCACGATAAAATCGACGGAAAATATGATTTTTTCGAGTGTCATAAGCAGTATGCTCATACAACAGATTTAAGGAAGCACCTTATAAAAGATCACAAGAAAGATATAGAAGTTTAAGTTTAAGACACTCAACTAAAGTTGCTCAACAAAAGATAAGCAAGAGAATCTTCGAAAGTGGTAGAGCTCGAACAAGCTAGTGAATCAGAAAATGTGAGGAATCAAGCAATTACTAGCTAGCACCTGAAATCACAAAAATTATGATTAAAATTTAAAATAAAAAGTTTTCTCTTGCATAATTTTACCTAGAAACTTCACTATAAAGCGACTACCTTATATTTGAAGACTCCTTTGATAAGAAAGTTATCAATGATCATCAGTATGCATACAAGATGCATATCTTCAACTATCTCCTAAGTGATGTCAAATATTAATTGGAGTTTACAAAATGAGAATCAAGTACTCACTCAGGCTAAGTATATATAGTGCAAATAGCCAAAGATCATGAAGCTTTGAGATGACCACTATTTGAAATAACCCTCAGATATTTCATAACTGATCAAAGGAATCATTAGTAGTTTACAATAATAGCAACCTAGACTATGCAGGGTTTCAAGGTGCTTCATAAGTTAGATTTTGTTCACAGGGATCTCAAGCCTGAGAATATAATGTTAAACTTTTCACCTGTAAGAGTACTTATAATTGAATTCTACAGAGCTTTAAAAGTGGAAGTATCCAGACTTTGGAAGTGTTATGGGAACTCACGGCTATTATTCAGAAAGAGAAGACTGCAGAGATGGAGACTTTCTATGGGATGTGTAGGCTATGGCATCAATAATAATAAAGTGCGATATGCCCCGCAACGATTACTACTTTACAACGTGAAAATGGACAGAAAACAAAGAACAAAGCAATTTATTGACAAAATGAGAGTCTCTCAATCAATTCAGGCATATCAATAGAGCAGATAGAGTTTTGGTTAAGTAAGATAGACTTTAGAAATCTCAATCATGATCCAAATCCGCACTTTTGAGTAATTAAATTAAATACATTTACTATAAATTTTACATTAAAACTTATTAGTAACCCAACCCCTTAAAAATTCGCTACAAATCGAAGCGCTTATAAACCTCATTAAGGGCTTTAAGGGTCATGAATATGAGTGTAATTATCCTTGTGCTACTTGTCCTTCAGCAGATAAGAGTAAAAGCTTATCTTGTTTTACAAATACTTTTTCAATTATTCGAATGATTTAATTTTCGAAATGTTTTTCATTCATTTCATTGATGAAAATGTAGCTGGTGAGATATAAAACTATATGTCTGGTACTTCTTATTCAGCTTAATGCCCAGATGGAACTTAATCTGACAGCCAAATGTTTTGTAAGACATATCCCTCAGAATGCAAACTTGCTCTTATCCAACAACAAATTGTACTTCCTGTGATACAACAACTATCTACGCCTGAACTATTTCCAATTATTAAATACATTTCATATTTAAAGCATAATTGATACTATATAGCATTTCTTAGTTTATTTGCTTGAGAGATGGTCAACACATCTTGCCCTAATGGTATGTGCTGATAAATATAGTTGCGAGTTTTGCACTCTTGACCAATTTTGGAAATTTCATTGTGACGCCTATTTCTAAAACAGCCAGCACTTAAAACAATACTGTTTCATTCAATTCACTACTGACTACTGGAAATTTATACAAATTGAGCTAATATATTAATATTAAAAAATTTAACGGGCATATAATAAAATGCAATTATTACCTTCAATATTCTAATCCTAGCTTCATTTATAAAATATTACATAGTTAAATTATCTAATTATACTCCATCAACTACTTCTTCATTTTGTATATCATTTACAACAGGAATTAGCATTTAGTCTTGTGTGAAATGGCTAACTTATTAATAGTCAAGATTAAAGTTACTGTTGAAAAACTTACTTTTTTTACTATCAAAATTATATAAAGTTAATAAATAATCTAATTATTATTATTAAAATAGAATTGGAATTTTCAACAACCCTTCATCATGTGATGTTAATGGAATTATATTAAATTAATATAATCATTTAAACTCATAATCTTATTAATAATTTAATATATCTCAGTTAGGACGGTAAACAGACTGGGTGACTCAGTGGCTGAATACTCAAACGCAACCCTCACTGATTTAGTTCTAGTAAAGATTACAAAAGTTTCATTGACTACCTCTTCACCTAAACCACAACTTGTATCACTCTTTCAGTATCCTTTAATGTGGTTACTACATTGATAATTAGTAGGTATATTTAGTTACAATTACCTTTTTAAAATTCAGCTTCAGGCTCACCACAACATTTCATTTAGACTCCTAACCCATAGTTGTAATGGATCTTCACATTTGATGTCATAATTTAATAATTCGCATTTTTATAAAATTGCACTCTGGACATTTATACTTTATTATACTCTATTTTAAAAATCTATAAGCTGAAAGAACACAATAGACAGTCAGAGAAAGCTTAGAGCAAGAACAACAATGGATGCGCCGAGTGTTTCAAGTGGTACTGGCGTTAATTTTACAGTAAGTGATTATAAATCCGTAATCAAATACCCAAATAAATTTTAATAATTCAGAAATTTAACAGTATTTATTAGAAGTGGACTTCAAGTCAATACATATGATACAAATGGATACTAAATCGATTAAAGTGATACTCTAACGCTAATCATTTCATATTAGCCAAATAATCATATAAAAGATTATTTATTTAAAGTATTACCAAAATCTTTATATAAGAATTGCATAAGTGCAGATTGGGCAGATCTTAGTTAACCATTAATAAACAGAGCAGACAAAATAAGTGAAGTAAGTCAGTACTCTAATTAATATGTTAATAAAGATCAAGAGTAGGGTTTACTTTATTTAAATATTGAATATGCCATTTGAACTGGTCATACAACAGTGAGTGGAGACGCTTTATTTGGTAGTTTGATTGCTTACACAACAATAAATGTGGCATATAATTACTTGGAAGTTGATGGTTGTTCAACATACTTTCATATTTAAAAAAATTGAATTACTCAATCTTAATAATAGTTTGCTTAATTTAATTCATTAACTTTGATGGAAGTTTGTCAGAAATAGTTAATTTGGATTTTGTACTAAACAAAGTTTGGGTTGCAGATATTTAAACATTTACTTATGAACTATATGATTTGGTAGGGATAACTTATTACAAAATAGCAAGAACATTCTAAGGATTATATTTTTATGCAATTATTATTTTTACTCTCTTTCATTATTTATACATTTTTAATTTAATGTACCAATTTCTTCATTTTCTCTTGGTAACATAGATTCTTTCGCTATTGAATCTGTGGACTCTTAAGTTGTTTAGGTCTATCTAGATATTAATTCACTTTTTAACTTAAAATTTTTGTTCCAACTAACTCTGTTCATATTCTCTTCCCATTATCAATAACCCTTGTTAATCAAGCTTCATGTACTTTAAGTAGTGTTTTCGGGTCAATGAATTTGAATGGGTTTACAGTTTGCCAAGTCTAAACTAATCTTATAACAATTAAAAATCCAGTTGAAACGGGATCTTTTACTAAAAATGGTTTAAATCTTTCATTTATTTTTAGTGTGAAAGGTATTCTCTTTATTAAAACCATTAAAATAAACAATAAAAAAACTTAAAATTATTATCCTTAACAGTGTAAGACGCAAGGTCGTTGCAAGTTTCTACATTTGGTATATCATGGAGCAACAATTATTCAATAGATGGCCAGTGTTTAGCAAGGGTGAAAAAACCTACACTCTCACTTTTAATTGCACAGGTCCTTACTGTTTCATGTTTTATAACTGGAATTACTTCATTTACTTAAACTTATCAGTTGATTCTTAATAAGACTATCCCAGTTGATGGTAAAAGCAAATCATCTTACCTAATTCAATTATAAGCCCCTCCAACTGGTATGATAAGTTCTACTGGATGTAAAGTGAATATTTTATGTAAAAAGTAAGATGCTTGTTAGTTTGGACTACGACTCCAGCTATTACTTTGTCAATAATTAATGCTTTTCTTCAGCCTATACCTACTTGTTAACACCATTTACTGTGATATTTGAAGGTTTTTAGAACCCCAACACGACAGCTACTACTAATTAATTTAATATTACGACTGCTGAATCTGATGAAATTGCAAGGAAAGCATTTCAACAGGTGTGAAAACAGCCATGACTTCAAATTCCAACATTGTTCTGTTTAAAGTTACTCTCTAAAGCTTCATTAACAGTCAAGTTTCCGATTATCAAATCTTCGTTCAGTCTAGCATTGCTATGTAAATTGGAGATTTATTTAGTTTACTATTCGATCAACTCCTGATTTCACTATCTACTCACCAAGCTGCACTGGATAAATCTCTTACGATTTCGGCTTATTGCACTTCTACTAGTAGTGCAAGTTATGTATTTTATCAATACAATGTGACAAAAACCTATTACAAAATAATGGGTATTATTGAATTACATTCAGTTCAAGCCCTCTAGTTGCTAATAATAATTTTTTATTCTTAGTAAAATCAGTCACAAATCCTTCAAGTACCACCAAAACAACAGTACTTTTACAAATATAATTGGGTTAGAAATTCAACATCTATTATTACAAGGAGCTTAACATAAGCAAACACTAATAATGGAGCTAGCCTTCTTATACAATAGCTTATACTAATTTGAATTTACTCTCTTCAGGTAGCTCTTTATTATAGTTAAATTGGGAGTAAATTTTCAATTAATAGAAATCAGTTAATTTATTAACATATCCCTCTGCAATATTACCTTAAATCCATTAAACTTAATGCTCAATTCAGTCAAGTTAAAACACTTTAACAATTACTTAAATACAAATCAGTTAAAATTGATATTTTGATTTCCTTTTCCAAACCTCTTATATTTAATTTTTAAATTAAAATAAACACAACATAAGACACAAATAATTATAAAAATTGATTTATCCCTTTACTCTAAAATATTGTTTGATATACTGATAAAACTAGTTTTATGAAAAAATCATTAGTTCTTCTTATTTTGTTTTTTATTTTAATAATCTTTTAACTTACTAAAAAACTTCTAATTGATTACAATTAATTATTAATACAGATAATAAAATCTTTGAGTAATATTAGGAATTTTTTTTCACACTTATGCTTTTGTTAATTCTATATAGAAATATAATTATCTACTAAGTATAAAAAGTGATTCATGATTTGCTACATTAAATATCTTTTATCCACAAATATACAATTAGAGTGCTTAGAATATGTTTCTAAAATTCTATTTTTATATAATATACTAATAAAAAATTTAAAATATTAAATACGTGAGGTTAATTAGAAATTTTAAGAGTTAAACAGGAATCTTTGTATTATTTTAATAAGAGTAGTAAACTGAATAGAAGTTATATATATATATTGTTGTTTATATTAAACTTAAAAGATTATGTAATCAATATTTTTTACGATATACAATATTGTAAAAACTTAATCAAAATTAATATATACATGCGCTGCTAAATTTTGATAAATTAGCAACGCGTTGCTAAGTTCACCTAACTAAGTAAAGGACACGGAATATTTTTATAATTTTAATATTTAAAATTGCATATTTTCTAATCAAAAAATAAAAGAGAGAATGTCATCTTGCACAATAAATACTTCAACCAGAAATGAAATTAGTGATACATTTTCAGCTAATATAGCAGCAGTAAGTCAAGTTAGGATAAACATAGGATAAATAACTAACCCTTCAGATTAATCAAAGACAAATTCTTTCACTATAGTTTTTTACAAACAATAGTTAAATCTACTAAATATATTTAATAGCTGATAGCTTGATTCCAAGTTTTGCCAGTACATTACCTTGAAAAAATTGCTCTACTAGCAGAAAGTCTCATAATACATCTTGCTTCAATATTTGATCCCTTTAATATCTAAGTAATAATACTTGCATAAGTACTTGTCCTTCAGGAACTTACGCAGATTAAAAAAAAATCTGTAAAGCATGTTCAAGAAAATATAAAACATGTAACAGTACTGCATGTTTAAGTTGAAATGCAGCTAGATATTTACCAAAATTATATAAGTGCGATTGTGTAGCCACTTGCCCAGAGGGTTTCTAGAACACTTCAAACATTTTCAAGTTCATTGAAAACCTACCATTAAAGTAATAAAATAAAATGGAAAAGAATCTTTGTTATTCTTGGTTTTGACTTGTATGTTTTTCAAACAGCCGAAGTGTAAAGAAACCAAAAAAACTTGAGTAGTTCCTTTAGGGTATATGAGTGTCAATTCCAATTATATAATTTAATAATAGATCTCAGTAAAAAAAAAGCATTCAATACTATCATATCATTTAATCATAAATTTAAATCCCAATAATATTTTTTTAATAAAAAATAAATGACCTATAGTTTTTGGAGTTTGAATTGGATTAAATTTATAAAACTAGAATTTAGATTTATAATAGAAAACTAAAATTATTAAAGTAATTTAATTGAATTATTAATAAGTAAATAAAGTTTGATGAAATGATTAACAAAGTTAGACCATGGATAAAAACAATTCAAAAACGCTAACTACAACTAGCAAACTCATTTGTGAGGCTGGTAAGGATTAATGTTAATAATTCTTTGTAACCCATTCTTTGGCTTTTATTATTTTAGAATCATAGAATTATATATGCCAAAGGGTTAATTAGCAATTAGTCGAGTTATGAATAGAGTGCAACAATATTATCTGCTGTTTCCATTTTGTAGGTTTTTGTGTTGGGATGGCAGGCACAGTTACTTATGATTTAATAAAAGATGATCCCGTGCTTTTACATATAGGTTGGGATTGTGATGGTATGATTAATCTTTTAATGTACTAATACTTATCTTAGTCAATTTATGTTGATATAAAGCAACCAAAAATTTTGGATACTTTATTGACGTGCTCCTGGTGTTTTAGCTATATAAAGCGAATTATATAACCAATCGAATGGACAATGTTCGCAAATTATGACCTCGAACAGTATATATGTATTTATATTAAAAAAAAGAAATAAATTCAATCAATTATCTTGCAAAAAGTTAAATAGAAAAGGAAGTTATGAACAGCTAATGGGATTCAGCACCTTAAAATGTATTTATAGATTAACATTTAAATTATTTTAGCATAAAATAAGTATTGCATTCCAGATTCAGAAATTAATGAAAAAATATATATAAAAAAATTAAGGATATTTTATGATACTTACTATGACAATATTTTTATAAATATCATTTTACACCAATTATTTTAATTGTAAATGTAGATAAATTCACAAATTAAGTGATAGATTTGGGTAAATACTATCTGTTAATGTTGATTCGTGAGGAAGCAGAAATCATCATAGGCACGATTAACTTGATAATTATGGGAGGCTGTATGGGTAAAATAATGTGTGGTTCACAATATTTAATGTGCTCTAAGTAGTAATGCCTACTGGGTCTATAAAACGAAAGACAATTTCGATTAATGAAAAATTAGTGGAAGATTTTATATAAAATGAAAATGAATTTAAATAATAAGTCTTTAGTATAGACAATTACAAATGGAATCCAGAAACAACTTTATTATCTTTCAAATATCCTTCATAATTTGCTCCATTTCGCCAGAATTCTTCTGTTGTTCCCATTTTCTCCAGTTCCGCTAGAGGTCTCGGTCAGCCACCAGCTGGTAAGTATTGCTAAAATTAAAAATTTTAAGAAATCTTTTTGAAACTTACAAACTTTAGTAAATGACTAGCTGCTCCAGGAACGCCATCTTAAGTTTTTTAATTTATTTATTAATTAGATTTTTCCTCTTATTTTTCAGGATTCGTCAGATAATACTATAATGTTTTGCAATATGGTGCATTTATGCTTTCTGGGTTCAAGTGGATCATATTTTTTCTAACAACTTATGCAGATGTGGCAAAATCAAATTGCTGTCACTATTTTGAGTGTAACTGGTCAATTATTCTATAAAACTTCGACAGTTTAATAACCCAGTTATTTCCCCATAATTCTACTGATAATGCGATAGTGCATAAATTTTTAACATTAGTTTAAATATACTCTTTTGGAGACTCAGTCTAGACGTCAAATGTGTTACCATTTAGTTTTTCGAACAAAGACAAAAGGATAAAGCAACAAGGTAAATTCTTAAAGCGGAATCGAACTAGAATGACTTACTGCAATTAATAATGCTATTTATAACACAAGTTAATCATTTTTGAGATGCTGTTTTTTTACCCCTTATTTCATCTTTTCTGGGGTCATATTTACAAAAAGTTTGCAGAGCTTGGATCGAAAAAATAGATGATTGGTTATCTTATCGAGAAACGTGTTTCTTTGATTTAGACATCTTCTGTATTTCTCTTTGTTATTCGGAACAGTAATCTACATAATCTGAATGATCAACAATTTGTATCTTCATCCTCATCACATACCTTTCCTGTTATGAATCATTTTTTAATATTAATCTAATTAGATACATTAATTTTTTTTGGTATCTGAACATAGATTATTAAATTAAAAAAATTTTATTAAGAAAAGGTAATTGTTATTTAAAATATGAAATTAATAAATTGATTGTTATTTGCTAAATAAAATCAATCATATTTGCAGCTTTAACTGTTATTATATCTTGATTTTTCCTCTACTAACTTCTCGATGATTTACATTTGTTTTTTATTTTAACTTATGATTCTTAAAGAAATTTTATTCATGGTCACTATAATATACTTTACCTAATTAGTAAAAACGTTGGCTAAAATCTCTGTGTTCCCCAAATTAAGTTAATACTATTTGGCTTTAGAGAATAAACTATAATAGTGTTTTGTATTTCTAATTCTCCCATTCGCATTAATATTTAATTTTAATCATGTTCATCGTCAATTTAGTAATCTTATACTCTCTTTTAAGGATTTTAATCACTTCTCATATTTTTTTTCCATACAATCAATGCTCTGATTCTATGGTCTTGGTATTTCTTGTTTTAAGCTTTACAATCTGGCAATAGTGCTTTTAGATATTAAGTTTCTTAACTTTCCTTGATTTCACTCTGTTTTGTAAATATTACCTTTTAGTAGATCTATCTGCAATTCCAGTGTCTGATTTGAGTTTATGTCTTATTGAGAGGCGGAGTCGATCCTTTAAATACTATTATTTGCTGGCTGATTATTGCCAATAAAAAGTTGATATTAAATTTTCTGCTGGATTGTGGTGGTTGTCGGCTCGCTAGCCAGTTTGCTAGGGATTTGAAGAAATCATTATGGATTAAATTGGGAATGAAGGATTGTAATACCTAGTTAATTGTCAAATAGTATGTCATATCTGTTGGTAGTCATTCACAAAACTTTTTTTTTAAAAAAAAGTAATTATTTAACTATGCTTTAGTGTCTGGTAACATTTTTTCTATTTATAAAAGAGTTTTGTATTGTTATAATTTTTTTACTTAAATTTTATTAAAATCTTAGTTATTATTGGTGGAGCATCGGTGAGTCTTTTATAAATATGCTTTAGCATTTGTTGTCCTTCTCTCGAATTTCCCCCCCCCTTTCTTATTAATCTGGTTGAACAATCCTTCTCATCATATTTTCTGGAAATTAAAGCCTAATATCCTTAGAACTCACAGTTTTATTCTTTGAATATCCTTTTATCGTCGTCATAATCTGATGATCCAATATTAAATTCTTTTTTATCAAATTTCCTTGAAAAAGATTATGATCGTCTGAGTCAGAGATATTGTAAAAAAAGTAATATTTTTAAAATACATTTGAAATGGTAATTTTATAGGAATGCAATATAACATTTTAAATTAATAATTATAACTACCTCTAATTACAAATGCTTTTAATTCTAATTTGATTTAGTGCACTTTTAATTTTAAATATATCTAATTAAGTAATTATGACCAAATTGTATATTCTAGAGTTTCAGAATTAGTTTTTTTAGATAGATTGTACAGACTTAAAGTAAGTGATTTAGTTTATTAAATTAATAATAAATATAGGAATGATTTAAATACTTAAATGGATGACACAGAAGGTTTAAAAACAGATTAACGAATACATTAGAAACAAGACAAGATTAGCGATGGAAAAAAATTATCTTCAGAAAAGGAGGAGATGAAAACTAAAGACGGCACATATTTGTTTTTGAGATCAACACTGAGGACGAGCAGCAGGTTCACCGATATGTTGAAGAGATGGCCAAGTTGACTCTGCGGTGTGCCATTCACTCATCTTCCGCTGTGCGGTCACATAACCTGCAATGTAGTACTTACTAATACAGTGCAAGATAGATGGACTGGGCTTCTGCAAGAATTACTTTACTGGTACAGATTACCTTAGGTACAATAAATTGAACAATCTCTAATTCGCTTATGAGCAAGGTTAAACTAAGGAGACTGTTTTCTAATAATGAATAACTAAAACTTCAATGTGGTGATCCAGGCTATTTCTAAGATTTCCAGGCATTCGCAAAAGTTTAGTCAGCAAATTAAGGAAGTAGAGGGGCTCTTCAAATGCATCTTCAGAGTCTTCGAGTAACGACACTAATACCTTTAAGCAGCTTTCCGAGCCAAATAGATAAGCGGAGTTCAAGATATGTACAGAATGTAAAAGGAAAACGATGATGTTTGTGAATAGATAATACTGAATCACAAAAAAAGTTGGTTATCCTCTAGTGTTACGAATAGAAAATTCTCCCCAGGCTTGAGCCATAATTTACTAAGTTGTAATCTCACGCTAACTTTTTGGAGAGATCTGACACAAGCCACCACACTTAAATCATCTGAACAACAGTAATTTGAAGAAATGCTGGACTTTGATGCTGTCGACAAGCTCTACAAATGTATCTTTAGAAAATGTCCAGATAAAGTAAATGTCGTATGGCTATATGATGAGCCCAACACAAGGAAGACTGCAATAGCAAAGTTCCTTAGAAAGATCTTTATCACAGAAGACTTCAAAATATTGAACAAGACATTCTGTATCGATCCCAGCAAGCCGAACTCTGAACCTAAGATCGTGATTATGGATGAGATTAAGAGAGACTTATTCTAAAGTGGGGAGAAGATTGATGATTTCAAGACCTTCTTTGAAAGTGAGGGGTACAAAGTCAACCTTAAAAACTAAAATCCCGTAATTAGATTTCAAAGTGCCAATGATAGTTATTTCTAATGAACTACCGTTTGAAAATATGAGCGCTCAACATAGAAAGTCATTTGAGACCAGGATGCTGAAAGTGGAGTTTATCGAGTAGATGCTCAGATCTGATAAGAATTTCCCCTTTATCTAGGTGGAGCTGGCACTGCACTTTAAGAAGAGATTAGAGGAAAATGGGGACACTTTGTTACTATAGGACGAGGAGACAATCATAGAGAATTCACACGAGGCAGTACAGGAAAGTAAGCAGAGTCCACAGCTGTAAGATGATGATCAAGGAGATGATAGTATGTGAGTATTTATCTGAACTTTAACCGTAATTAAATTGTTATTATTAATTTAATAAACTAAATCACTTACTTAAAGTCTGTACAATCTATCTAAAAAAAAACTAATTCTGAAACTCTAGAATATACAATTTGGTCATAATTACTTAATTAGATATATTTAAAATTAAAAGTGCACTAAATCAAATTAGAATTAAAAGCATTTGTAATTAGAGGTAGTTATAATTATTAATTTAAAATGTTATATTGCATTCCTATAAAATTACCATTTCAAATGTATTTTAAAAATATTAAAATATAACTTAAAGGCAAATTTTGATGTTTCTAGACTCATCTGATTTATTATGTCCATTTCATTTGTATAATTGAACCTTCTCATTATTTTATTTGAGAAATCATCAACACTCCTTCTTGTTAATTCCCTTAGTTTTTACCAATATATCATGGGCATGTTATATAACAATTTTGGCAACTTCAAATGGATTTTCAATTGTATTTGTAGTTTCTGTGTCATATATTTCCTCTCAAAGCTTCAAACTATTTAGAGTAACTGCAAGTGAACCACTTTTAAAACCTGGGATGATTAACAAATAGCATTTTGATGACTTTAATTCGCTTATGGGCAATCCAATTCTAAAAAAAAAGCGCGTTTGGCTCTACAATTATTAGTAAAAAGATATACCCTCGTGCTATGTTATTCATGAATGTGTAGTGACTCACTGTAACATAAAACATGCCCCCTTCATCGTAATATAAGCCACTTATAACGATTATAGTTAAATTTTATTTTGAACAAAAGTGTAGAAGGGTTGTAGCTCAAGTTTAATAGAATAAATAGAATAAAAATCATAAGAACCTTAAGTATTTGATATTTAGAGGAGACTGAGTTCAGTAAGACTGCCACCATTACTATTAAAATTATTTTCTTTATAAAACAAGGATTTCCCAGAAAAAGATATTTATTTGTATACCATTCAGTAAGAAACCAATTCTAGTTCTTATTACTTTTAATTTTTCTTTGCCATTTTTAAACAACTTGCTGGATTTAAATAATCAAAATTAATATTACATTATTAAATTTGACATGTAACAACTGTAGATTTATTCTTGATTATCATAATCATAGCAACAAATAAAATTTCAAATATCCATATAATTAGTGATGTAATAGTTAAATAAAAATTAAAAAATTTTGATTATATATCATTATATCTAACACATAAACTATATGTTTACCTAAGTAGCATTCGATCCCCACATTATTCTTCAATCTACTGATTCTTTCAATATCTATGCAATTAAAAACTGAAAATAGGGCTTTTGCAATGCTTGGTGTATTAAGAAAAGCAATACAACTATCTTGTCACGAAGTTGTTTTAGAATAATTTAATTATAAAATTTTTAATTGTGTTTGTCTTTGAATGTGCAAACTTTCTTTAAAAAACCGATCATGCACTATATAATAACAAACAGCAGTAAAAATAAGAGGCAGTAAGTAAAGCATAAAAAATAATTTTTTAAAGGTATTTTCTATCACTTTCTTTAACAAAACCTGAATTCTTCAAGGAATGATCGAAAATATGTCATCTATTTATTTAGAAAAATGAAAAACTCCATTAATAATATACAAATTTCAATATATATAAATGGTAAAAATATATAAAATTATGATTAGTAAAATAACTAGATATTCAATTAATTCTTAAGATAATCGCTTTAAATAAAATGTTTATAAACATCTGTAAAGCTACTAATATAAAATTAAACTTCTTTGAGGGTTTTAAAAATATGGGCCAATTATAATCAATATCAGATACAGAACAGATTATTTATAAATGATTAGTCATTACTTTCATATATACTGTGTAAAATAAGTTTTCCTTAATGACACTGCTAATTTTAGACTCACTTAAATTACAAAAATAACTGCTGAAACTATAATTAAACTTAGAAACAAGATAGAACTCATTCCTTGATTTGGGCATTTACAATATAAACAAATATGAATGTAGTTGCAAGTTATATATTATTAAATTATAGTGATGACGAAATTACTTGACTTTTTAAAACCTGCAATATAATTTCCGTAAACTACTCTAGTATAACCAAGAGCACATTGTCCCAGAGGGTAAGATATATTCCCACACATACATGCATGATTTGATCATTCTAGAAAAAGTGTGCTTCAGTTTGAGGATCTGGAGTAACCAGGTCTAAGGGAAACAAAAAAACATAGCATGTTGCTTCATATAGTATGAAATACATCTTGTATTATTCTCAGATTTAATAAATCATATGATTAAAATTTAATTTGAATCATAATATTAGAGGTAACATAGGATAAGTAATCACCTTCATTGCACTATATACAAAGTTTATCAGAGGTGTTTTACACACTTTATGATTATTTTTCTCTTTAAGTTGATACTAGAGTGGATTCTTTTTTGAAAAGAAATGTCACTGGCATAAGTCTCATAACTTATACCTGAAATTTGGAAAGCTAATTGAGCTTACTGGGCTAGTTCGAGGTTAATTGTGAACTTTGTGAAAATTTAGCTTGAAACTAATTAATACATTATCTAATTTTCTATTATTTTGTGATTGTATATACCCTCTACAGCGTTGATTTCAAAATTTTGCAAATAACTCCTTTCTTTAAACTTTTCTAGCTAGCCACACTCTAGATATGAGTCTTGTATAAATTACTATCCATGTCAAAAAATATAATGCTGTAAACCATATAGGTTTTCCCGGTAAAACAGATTTTAAGATAATCTTCTGTTATAGCAAATTTTATTTTTTAAAAAAAATCATAAAATGCTATTTTTAATAAATATTTCCTTAGGCATTAAGGATTATTGAATAAAGGAACCCTGAAAACATACAACTCTTCATTATTGATTAATTTATTTTCTTCTAAAGCTATACATGAAACTGGGTTGTTATAATTAAATGACTTCAAATTTTTAACTTTTATATTTAATTTTTTATTTTATTTCGATAAATTATAGGATTGAGGTTATCTCAGTTGCTAACATATTAAAACATCAAATAATTCCTATAATTACTAACATTATGTCCATTTTGTCCAAAATTATGCTTAAATATATTGCTACCATCATCTTTATATCTTTTTGAGTACCAAGAAATAGCTCCTCCTTCTTCAGTTGCGAAATGACTTGTGAATATATTTTAAGTCCAATGTAAAAGTCACAATTTGTGTCTAGTGCGAGTTGTTAATTGATACAGCTTGAATTCAAAGCACCCCAAGACCCTTTTATACTATTATTAAATAAACAAAATTAATTGTGCTTTATATTTCATAACTTGAACTTTGTGAGGTGTGTAACTGATATTTAAGGGTCCAATTATTTGTGAAAGTGTTCAGACTCATGTTTATTGGCAGGATTTATAGTTTTAACCGATCCACTATACATAGCTGAGTTATTATAAAAAATAGAGTTGAGGATAATTAAAAACAATTTTGTATTAAAATTGTGTGAACTTGAAATGGACTGTATTTATTTAAAGTAAAATTCCTTGTACTCTTACTTTATGTGTTATAAATTGCTTCGCCCTCTTATCTTGATAAATTTAAGAATAACAGTTGACTACTATAATATAAAATATTTAAAAAAAAGTATTTTCTCATTTATTTGTAGCTAATTGTTACAACTGTAGATTATAGCCTTCCCTTACAATTTATTGTTTAAACCATTAATAAAAAGTAATCTTTTTGGCTGATACATTAGAGAGTGAAGCTTTAATAGAATTTTGACCACCTAATTTGTAATATGATATACCAATCTTCAAATTAATGTTATTCGATTCTATTTCTACTTAAGTACTATTCGAAAAC
This sequence comes from Oxytricha trifallax, assembly GCA_000711775.1. NCBI lineage: Eukaryota > Ciliophora > Spirotrichea > Sporadotrichida > Oxytrichidae > Oxytricha > Oxytricha trifallax. The sequence goes on from ARYC01000075.1 coordinate 104,965, forward strand.
ACAGTGTCTTAGACTTCTGTTTTATTTTAGTTAAAAAAATACAATAGTGCTACATGAAAAGGATACGGAATTTTTTATTGTTTTGTGGTTTTATGGCTTTATAGAGCTGAAAACAGTTGCGTATGACTGACTCCTGAGAGCAATGGCAATTCTCGAAAGTTGAATTGTTTTGGGTTAAAAGATTGTTTTTTAGTAATTTATGCTGAAGAAGCATGTGTTGGCGTTTAAGAAAAATATTAATAAATCTTTAGAATGCTTAATTTAAGTCATTATAACATTAAAATTAAATGCAAATTCCAAAATTAAGGATTAGTTAATATTATAAATTAATTTATGCATCATCGCAGTAATCTACAAGTAAAGCAGGGTTGAATTATTTACAGTAATTTTTGAATTTGCAAAACTTGAATAATTGCTTAACAAAATTCAATAAATTGAGTATTTTTTATTAATTTTTTTTAAATAATTTTATTGAATATCTGAGAAAGCGGTATTAATGAATGTAGCATTAGAGAGTATAAAAGTAGCTGTGTTACTAATCATCAAGTTCAAAATCTCCAAAAAATATCTGAGTTTTCTAGTGTAAGTAGGTAAGTGTGAATACGAACTGATATTGAAATTTGACTATGGAACTACCAATTATACTTAATGGTTCTACTTTTATTTAAATCAAGACTCCCTTCAAGGAAATAATCCCGCAAGACATTTATTTAAATAACTGTCCCGTTTATAATTTATCTGATATTATTCATGTATTTTTCAGCAATTTTAATAGAAACATGCTTAATTAATTTTGAACAATTCTTGATAGATTTAGGTATAATCTTGGAAGATGCAGAATAATGTTCTTTTTTTTCTAAAAAAATAATTTTTCCCTAAAAAAATTAATTAGGGATTCAAAATTAGGCACCCAAAAAAAGCAAAAATGATTAGTGATAAATCCTTTTGGAAATATAAAATAGAAAATGATTTTTTGAGATTCATGAATTAAGGTAAGTAGAGAAGAAAAAATGTGATTAAAAAAAAAAAGATTATTAAAAAAATTAATTAAAAACAGGGCAGATATTATCGCATCTGCCTCGAATGGGTTTTAAACTATATTTTTTCTAAAATTATAATAAATCATAAATTATATATAGAGAGAACACTATCTTAGAGTTCTGATAAACAACGTTTGGACGCATCAATTTTTTTTGGAGGTTTTGATCTTGATGAATAGCATTATTTAATAAAAATCTTTGTTGAAAATTACAATGAAATCATTTATATTAATTAGCTAGAAAAATATAGCCCAAATACTTCTCATTAAAATAAGCATATTTTATATTTATAATTTCTTAAATTGACAATCATAAAATAATGATATCTTTTATATATATATGAATCTTAGACTTATACTTTTCGATTTAATGTATTAATAAATTATTTTAATTAAAGCTATGCTAATTAATATTTATTCATTGATTCAATGATAAATAAAAGTTTCTTCTTTAAATGCAGATAAATCTCTTGCATAATTCCCAATCAACGTACATCTACATTATGTTAATGATTAGTGGCTCTGTATATGGCTGTGTTTCTTGAGGAAGTGCAGTGTTCCATAGTCTTAAAAGAATTTGACCCTCCAAAAGCTGAACCACTAGATAAGGCAATATTAAAGTTAAGGATAGTTTCTGCCTAGAATCCATAGGGTCTGAAGAAAAGTGTAAGTTCCCATAAAGTACTTGAAATCACAATTTGTAATATTTAGTATGGTGTTTAGAATAAGATTATGATATTCAAGAAAAGCGTATATATTAAAAAGAGTTTACCGACGTTTACTATTCACCAGAGAGCAACTTTAATTTTTTAAAGTCGTTGTCCTTAGATCAAGACCACAGCCGAGGGACTCTACTTTTTAGGTAAAAATTTTTTCCTTGATTTTATCCAAATCTAATTTTTGTTTTAAAATCTTTTGGCAACGTGAAAAGTGAATACCAATGATCATTACAAGATTGGTTTGAGTTTTTAAAAATAAAATAATGACTTATTTTTATTAAAGATACCAATCATTTTTAAAAATTAGTGACAACATAATTAATATAATCAAGTTCATTCATTTTCTCAAAACTTATCATCTTATCAACATATTCAATATCTTTTATATTGTGACAAAGCAATAGTAGAAATATAGAAAATTCACAGTGCTTGTTTCATGCCTAGCGAAAGCGTTTGTACCCAGAAGTTTATGTTATCAAAAGTAATTGAGCCTAAAATGTGCAACTAAGTTGGCACTTTTCTCTTGAACTGTAGGTCTTCATCAAATGATAGTATAATACACATTGATGTAAAAGTTGAGTTAGTGCATGAAATTTATAAAAATTATTGAATTATTTAAACATAACTATAGTATACATAAATACCATTTTTGAAATTCCTAGAGAAGTTGATAAATAATAGCTTTATAATGATCTTATATGAAAGCTAATGTTACCTGATCAAACTAATGACTTTATATATCTTATCAATATTTAATTCATATAAAAAATTTTGTTAAAATATTTAAATTAGTTAAGCTATGAACGGCAAATAATTAAGTTACTTTTGTTCTTTTATAGAAAAATATGTCACTGTACTTTCATCCCCATCGCATTTCATAAAATAATGCCCTTTGCCAAGATAACTAAAAAAAGTCAAAACTTTATGGATTAAATAATATATTACTCATAAAATACTGCAATTATTAATAAATTAAAATTATGGCGGTTGCCTCTGCTAAATAAATAACTTCCTACAGTTAATGAATTGCATTTAAAACTACTTGACTTTGTAAGTAATTAGAAGTGGGAGATAGGTTAGTGTAAAAAGTAGATCATAGTATTTTCTAACTAGTAAAGTGAGGCTCCACATTGTAAAAATTATAAAAATTAAAAATCCAATGAGTAACTTGCAAATCTATTAAAGTGTGGTGGGACCAGTAAATTGTTATTTAGAAATTGTATCACTCTCAATGCAGGAACTAATAACACCATCATCACAATCTCATAATTATAATATATTATTTTTTAATATGGGATTGTCAAAATTATAATGAAATTTCACCTTTTTTTAAATATAAAATAAAAGGAACGATGAATGCTTTGATGGCAAATTTCTTTTTTTACTTAAGTGAAGTGAACAATTTTGGATAAAATAATAAATTCTTGGTAATAGCTTTTCTAGGGGTGGCAGAAGTAGTTGAGTAGTAGTACTCATCATGCCTTTCTTTGTCGTGTTTTAAAAGGAAAAGATTTGTAAATTTTAAAAAAAATTACTTGAAAATATATTTAATAATTACTATTAGTTTACAATATAGGAAACTTATAGTGTGAAGAGTCTTCTTATAGTAAATCAATAAAATATAATTATATACGCATCAAAATTAATAAAAATAAATGCTTTGGTAAATTTAAAAAAAAAATAAATATTACACCAAATTATTATTCATTTCCCAAAGAATATTAAATCTGAATATTAAAACTTAAATATTGTGTAAAGGAATATTTTTACTCAAAGCAAATTATTCTAAAGTTTAATAAAAAAAGAGCTAAATCTAGTTAATGGGCAATAATAATACAACAAAGAATTATCAATAGATACAGGAGGTATACTATATTACTATGTTAATAGGTTTTTAATTCATTTATATTTTTATAAATCTATTCCATTCATTCAAGGTAACTTTGAAGGAGATTTGATTGTAAACCTAAACTTAAAATTTATAATTCTAATTTTCATAATATATATTTCAAAAAAAGATAAAAGTAAAAAAATAACGATTGGAATAACCATGCTAGATTAATTTACTGTATGCAAACTAAATTTTTTGCCCAAATAACTCACAAAAATGAATTTATACTACAACCCAAAACTTAATCAGATTATTATAATATATAAGTTATAGTATAAGAGATTCAAATAAATCTTTATAAAATATTTTAAATGATAAGTAAAATATTTTCAAAAATATTCCAAATGTCTATATTGCAAGAAATTCATTGCTAATGATAAAACAATCCTAAATAAATCTTCCATAATTGTTTGAGTCAATAACATAAAATATAATATTTTATGAATTAATGATTTCTCATCCAAAACTCCAAAACCACTTGAATAGTTTGGTTGATTTTAGAAGATAATGTTTAAATAAGCGTATAGTTTAAAGTTAGTACATACTTTATTATCTATTATTCAACTTATGATGTTAATAGGAAAGATTAATCATTATGATGATGAAGTTACTTAATATTTTTAATACATAAGAAAAGATACTTTTAAATTTTTTAATATTATTAAGATGTATCAGAGTAAAGTCTGATAGAAATACATTTGAAGTTAAAGATAAAATCAAGATTTTTCTTTATCAAGACACTTTTGTTTATTAGGCTTATAAATCTTTTTTTTTAATGAAAAATTGTAAATAATTTAAGAATCTTTCTTATCTAAGGACTATCTAATAACTTTAAATAATGATTTAACTCCTTTTTTTATAATGATCTAAGAAAGATCTTCCTTGACTATTATTTTATCAGTTTATTTTAAGAGTTAAGGAATAATTAATATATGTTTGCGGAGGAATATAATTATGAGAATTACTAGTCAATTAAGTAACATCTTGCTAAAAATATTGAGCCATCCTGAAATTAACTTTGCCAATCAAATTTGCGATATATTGTATACCAAATATAAAAAAAAATTAATCAGTCTTAGCAGCAAGTTTAATTGTTGATAACTCTGACACATGATCCTGCAGGAGCAACTAGCTATAAAAATTTTAATACAATTTACAAAATTTGTAATAAACAAATTATAATTTACAAAAAAGGTCTACTTCCTTATTTTTATTAATTATGTAAATATCATTAAGAACTATCAATTTTTTTAAGATTAACAATATTTTGATTTATGTGTTCTATTTACTAGTCTCTATCATAAAATTTATAAAAGACTAATCCTCTCCATAGTAGTTTCAGATGATTCAGTGTTCAGGTTCACTTGTACTTTCCTCTCTAAAAGTTTTAGTTGACTCAATCGACTCTCCATGATATCGGGTTTCATCAAAGTATTATACCAAATTCAGGGCTGCTGGTTATCATTACATAGTAAAATGGAGGGAAAAAACATATTTTATTTTTGAAAAAAATCATCATAGAATTTTCGTACCAAATAAAATTAAATCATTTCGTATATTTGAAGTTTAATTTTTACTTCTATTTATTCGATTATTTAATGACTGTAATTATTAAAGCATTTGATAATTACTTTTGAGATCTTTTCTAAATATTATTTGCTTGAAATTATCAACAAAGTGCAAGCTTTCTTTAAAGAAAAAAATTATCTGCCTAAAGTAAATTTTGAAAATTATAATTATTAGTTTGGAAAAATAATTTAAACTACACATAAACAATTGTATTTCTTAATCGCACTCTTAAAGTATTTCTATCGGGATCGAAAACTTGCCCAAAAAAATGTAGAAGCCTATGGAATAAATATTTTATAAGTACTTCCGCTCATTCAATTGAATCTCTCTGCAATATATATTCAAATATGTAGTATCAATCATTTCCTTATCGTTCAATATATTATGTAAATTAGGTTTGCATTTCTAAAAAAGTTATACTCCTTATTAATTTAAGTCTTTCAATTTTAATTGAATGATAAAATATTTTCTTTGGTTTTTTCAGGATTTTATTTTAATTTTTTTTCTGTTTTATTCATTAACTGTAAAATATCATCTATGTTTTCTATACAAATTTTATTGACTTCAATTCAATTTTAATAGTAATTAATTTATCAACTGGTTCTCTAAATTAAGACTCATTATAGTCCTTGATCTTTCAATCTCAAAATAATGTTGCGCTATAATAATTTCTTCAGGTTAGTTTCCTAGTCATCTTAAGATAGTTTACATTATTTAAAATATGAATTAATTATCTAAAACTTTTAAGTATATATCTCAAGTTTATTTCTACTTATGATCAAATTTATGTGGAATGTTTCATGGATTTATAGGATTATTTGCATCTTATTCCAAAACTTTTATAATTGTTTTGAATAAACTTTTTCATATATCATTTAATAGCTATAACTCTTGGCATCTTTCTTGCCAAAATAAAAATTGATTGTAATAGCTATGATCATCTTTGTGAGAGGCATGATAATTATCTGAATTTATGTTTTACCCTTTTTATCAGTGATTTTTAGCACTTATATCTAGAAATTACAATAATTTTGATCAAATATTTAGAATCGTAAATGATTTTCTGTAAACTACTAATCTATCAAATATTTGCATTGTTGATGACTATGTCTGTGTTTCGTTTGGGTCTATCAATTTTCTACAATAAACTATATTGAATTATGAAAACATAAATTGACATTATTATCATAATAGAATGAAAAGTTATATCTATGTCTTAGGCAAATAATTTTAAGATTAAGAAGATCTGTAATTTTAATTAAACAGTTTTCTTCTAATGGCTGTTAATAGCATGGATTACTCTAAGACTAATAGTAGCTATCTCTCTATGAAAAGAATTTTATTCTTGTTAAATTTTATCGTGATGGTAGTCAGATTTGTCTAAAATCACAACTGGATAAACATTTTACTTGGCAGATATCTCTGGTTTTATGGTGGTATGTCCATATTACTAAAGTATATTTCAAAGTGGTAGAGTTAATTAAGAATATATAAAGAGTTTATGATATTAGGGAAAAATATAAGATTTTTATTTAAGTATTTAAGATTAATCACAAATAAACCCAATTTCCTCTATAAATGTTCAAATTAATTTTAAATCAAATGAGTGATTGTAATTAATCTAGGATAAATCATTCAAAATTTATGTTTAACATATCATTTAACAAATAAATTTCTAACTATGATTGATTATTTTAGTCCAAATTAATAATTATCCTTATAATTACTTTATTTGATTTTTTTGATATTAATTTTCTCTCACTTCTCCAATTTGCCAATATTTTAATTAATTAACTTATTTCATTAATTTTTAATGTAAATCGTAAAGTTATACTAGATTTTAAAATTCAGTTTTTTTCCTATAAATTTAGCTTAAAAATGCAAGATTCATAATCTTAGAGTGTTAATACTCCTAAAAATAAATTTTAATTTCGTCTTTTGCAGCCTTCTGTATCTAAAAATGTTAAATTTCGATGAATTTTATCCGAAATTCTACTCTTGGTACACTTTAATTGCTGTAGTGAGCTATCATACTCTTAAAATGCATTATTTGGGTAGGTTCAGGCTGAGTTATGTTATTCTAAAAATTAATAAACATAATATCATTTCTAATATTAATTAGATGAATGTAATTTAAGATGGCTTTCAATATAACTTTTGTCATCATTTTATAAAATAATAAAATAGAATAATAAATGTGAGTAAAAAAAATACATTAACTATTGAAGTTAATTATCGTTTAATAAAAAAAGTAAATAAGAATGTTTATATATCATTTATATATTCATTTAATTCTATAACTAGTTATTTATACTTAAATATTCTAACTAAAGTAATTATTTTGTTCCATATTAAATTAATTATGTATCCTAAATCATTTAAATGCCGATAAAATATAAATAGTAGAAAAACTATCAAAATTTCTAGGTTATCGATTAACTTTAATTTTAAACTAAAATAAATATAAATTTTGAGAATATTTGCTCACTTTAACATATTAAGTTACTCATATTGAATCTTTAGTAATAGATAATTATATATTTTTATATAAATACGTCCAACTTCTCATCTATAAGTAACGCTCATTATTTAAATTATAAAAGATTAAGTAAATTAACATTTTAAATAATGATAATACATAAAAATTAATAATAATAGTAAAAATTTAAATGTTTAAAAAGTAGTATCATCTTAGTCAGTATAGTTTTCATTTGCATCATTTATTACTTATTTAATTGGGGGCTTCATGCTCCCTATTTCATTTTAACTTGCTTAACTCAGTTTCTTCAAAATAATATGCTTCAATTTAGGTATCTTTTTATCCATAAATTATCAACCATTTTATAACTGCTAAGTCTTAGAATTGCTATTAGAAATTTATTTATTTCATTGAAGGAATAGCCTTCTCAACTCATCATTAATTTGAATTTCCTATTGAAAAGACAGACATCTTGAACACCTTCTATTTTATAAGTCATCTATTAGGGTTATTGTAAGAAAGTGTATTTATGCTTTCTTTGCTTCTCTCCATTCTTGATAAGATGATTGTTGATGTTTGGTACCGTACTAATTAATTCTGATTTTAAATTATAATTACACTTTAAGCAATATTTCTTAAAAGCGTATATAACAGTATGCTCACAATTTACAGCTTAGTATTTAAGGTTCTAATTGAAGCGAACTAATTATGATTATTAATTTTAGAATAGGAACTGGAAGGAGCACAACTAAAATCATTATAAAATGAGGTGGTGAGGTTCTTACAAAGAGCAAGTTAATTGAAACAAAGATAATTTATTATAAATTTCCTATATCTTCAACATATTAATCATTTTAAACTCTCACAAATTATAACTCCAATTCTATAAAACTGAGCTAAAACCTAGGCATAATTTGAGAAGAAACTTTGAATGCCATTTTTTTAAGATGAAAGTTCATATAAAAATTTAACATATTCAAAATATGGCTAATAAATTATTAATTTAATAAATACAAAAATAATTGATAATTTGCAATAATAAAAACTATAATGAAGATTAGCCTCTTTGTTTTATAGATTATTTTTATATAATAAGAACAATAAAATAATTTTTCAAATAGAATACTTATAATGTTAAGCATTTTGCATATAATAAAATCCTTTTATAAATTTGAGTTTTTAGGTATTGATCTTGTTCCAGCATATAATTCTGTTAAGAACTTGAATTATATCATAATTCATATTAAGATAAAAATAGATTAAAATAATATATTATAATTTTAGATTAATGCTTAAATATAATCAATTTTATGATTATAGCCCTTGATGAGCAAAAAAGGCAATAGAATATTGCATATTATTTAGAATACTATCATAAAGAACATTTTAAATCCAACACAAGAAGAGCGTACAAACATTGTGAATTTCATGAGCTATAACCCGATTAGAATGTATTTCTATGGGATAAGCTCAGTAAACGAATTGACCTAACTAAATAAATCATGCATGATAACAGAGAATTGAATAAAGATATCCACTTAAGGATAAGATATCTAGACAATATAAATAATAAATCACAAAGATAGTCATTCTTCCTATGAATTTAATTATTTATATACTTGATAGTTTATAAAGTATAATTGTAGAGTTGCTACAATTAAATCTGAAATCAGTGAGAATAAATGAAGCGAAAGTATTAAAATTTCGAAACCTTTTTACAGGATACATATAGAAAAGAAGAGGGCAAAGAAAAGTCGTGACTAGTCTGAAAAATATCTGGCTAATGAGTCTTCTGAAAGACGACTTTCGTTTCTTTTATTTTGGTGATTAAATGGAAATATGCCATTATATTAACTTTTTATGGTTTTTAGTTAAGCTTGCGCTTAAACATAATTTTAATTTTGAAATAATCATTCAGTCAACCACCTCGCCAAATAACTTCAACGAGTTTTTTATCGTATTTGGATTGCTGATCTTGTGACTCATGGTCACCAGTTTGGTTATATATGTTACTATCAATAAAATAAAGTATTGAAATAAAAGTCTTCATTGATTAAATAGTAAAAAATAAAGAATAATATTATTTCAATATTTTAATTACCAAAAATTAGTACAATCAAATTAGGGAAAATTCAATCAATAATAAAAAGAGCCTATTCTCAATTTTTATTAATAAATTAAATAAAGTATTGATAAACTAAAATAAAAAAATAAAAGGAATAAAACTGAGAATTAATGTTGAAGAGTGCAATATGCTCACATGATTTGTAAGTTTCAAAAGTAACTTATTATTTTAATTTTTTAAAGTTAAATATTTTTATTATTCTAATTAAAAAGTCTTAAGAGAATGATAAAAACTATATATTTATTTTTAAAAAATTTTGTTTTACTAATCAATCTAAATATTAAATTAATAGTTGCATTCATGTTGCTTAATAAGTTTTATGACTTTAAATTTATAAATAATTTTATAATAATTGTCATCAATTTACCTAGTTTATTTATTTTAAAAATACCATTCTAAGATTTTTTTATGAAATCTGGGAAGATTTCACTATTTTATCTTTCAGACACACACCATCAACTGAATATAATTGTAGATTTTCTTATTTTTCGTGTGTAATTTCCTGTGTAAACAATCAAGTTGCTGTCATCTTGCATTATTTGAACATGCAAGCAGCATTGCATTCATTTGCTAAATAATTCTACACTAAAATGTTTAATATATCTCTATAGTCAATAGTGAAAATTAACATTCTTTAAGAATTTTACAATTGATTTCTATCATCTTCCCTACCTTTGTGCTTAATAGGAAAATCTCAGTCGTTTAAATTTACAATTAATGTGATTAGATCATCCAGTATCTTGCACAAAATCATTGGCATTCTAAAATTTGAAAAAGAGAGAGTATTATATGCAAGCATTTGCTTGAATTTTCATGGTACATTATAAAAATTGCATTAAAAAAGATAGGCATAATAATCCATCACATCCTTTTTTATTTGTTCTTAAATTTGTAAATATTTAAAATTTTCTGAATATACCCTTAAATTTTATTAGTAAGCAATTTACATGCTAACTTTTTACTCTTTTATAACGTGTAATCAGCAATGAAATTTTTGAACTCAGATTTAAACTTTTACAGGACCTTCATATGCACTTTTATGGATTATCAGCTTTTAATATATTTCTTTTTTATTCTTTAACTGACGTTTATTTACATGATTTCAGTACTTATTAGATTGTATAAAATTTAATTTAAATGTGGGTAAGTTTTGTTGTATTATATTTATTACAATTTTTACCTAATACTGCTCTAAATGGTAGCTACGAATTTGATATAGTTGTAAAGCACTTAAAAAGTGAATGGAAAGTCGATCAATCATCTTGCTTTAAAAATTAACATAACTTCAATCATTCCTGAAACCAAGTCTACAAAAGAACCTATTCATTACCTGAGCTACTATTGTTGGCAACAATGAATCAAGGACGAATCAATAGGTTTTTTAAGAACTATTATATTAGAACTAATTAATTATTGGCCTCATCTTAAGTAATTAAAAATGAATCTACAAAATTGACCCACCACTACGAATTTTCTTATTTATTAACTATCATGATAATTAGAGTTTGATAGTTGGTTTAACAAATCTGACAATCAAATTCCAAAGATAAGCTGAGTTTAGTCCGCAATTATACAATCATCATCTACATTAATATTAGCTAAAATCTAAAGAATAACATATTATTGTGACTAATTTGATTGATTTCTAATTTTTTTACTCGATATATTATAAGAGAAATAAAATAATTTAAATAAAATAATAACAAAAAAACACTCATTTATGAAAAACCTCACTGAATAAACTTAAAAAGAGATTTCATCAAAGCATGTCAAGTTGATTCGACGTGGGACTGAAAGTAAACAAAAAGCTCTAAGCTAATCTTAATACAGAGTAATATTACCGAGCTGATGAGAGTATCTAATAGGATTGTTTGATCTGTTTGTACCATTTATGGGAAGAGTCATGAATAAATAGTGGACTCTAAGAATTACAAAAATTTCTAAAATTTCTGAATAAACAAAAGAATTTTTGGTTAATAAGAAAATTCTAAGCAAATGCAAGGGGAACTCTCTGCTTACTAGAACAAAACTCTTTCATTGACTATATCCTGACCTAGTCATTACCCCATTTCAACTTTTTCATTATATTTACAAAAAGAATCAAGTAAAATTTCAAAGTAATGAGATTCACCTATAGGTTTTCCAAGAGAAAGCAATAAAAGATTAAGTAAATGAAATTTGAATTTTTTCTAAACTTATTAACATGGTAACATCTGACAATAAAATTATTTAAGTAGATGAGGTTATCTTTAAGTTCTTTGTAGTTACCAAGCATTCATGGGCAAGAATGGTTATTTTTATAGTAAAGAAGGAGGTTCTCAAACTTTAGAATCGATGGAGGCTTTAAGTATGGAAGTAGGGCTTGAGGACTATTAAACAAATTTTAGGTTTATTAACATGAAAGAAGTGAAGAGAATGATTGAATATCAACATTCTAAATACAATCAAGAGGAAGTAGTCATCTTTTGGGATAAATTGAGGAGCAACCAAAGCAAAATAGTAATTAAAAATTAAAGAATAAGAATGGAAATGCATTTTCATCACCCCATACTCCTCAGAAATTTATTGTATAGAAGAAATTTTTCTCAAATTGAGTATAAGTACAAGCAGTCTATGATTGCATAAAATTTCAATATTAACATTCTAAAATCATAAAAGACTTAATTGAAGTGGTTCATCTCATCATGATGTGGAGGATGATGTAAAAGACTTAATTTACAGATGAAAAAAATTGTTAAAGCTAAAATATGAATAATTAAAAGACAGAAAATAATTTATAATAAAAAGCTATCACTCAATTAATTCATTGTCGGGACATTTATAGTCAGGTGACTCTTGTGCCATTGGTTTGTCCCTTGACTAATTACTGACAGCTCTTTCATTCTCTACGATTAATTAATAATCAGGGAATGATACGGGGATCTCATGATACTGTCACTTTTTTATATATTCAGATGTGAGACTTCTGCTTGAGCATAGAAAGTTATTGCATTCGTTTCTATTTCAATATACTAATATATTATTTTAATATTTATATTACAAGACAAAAACGGCTTTCCTTGTAACTCTTTTTATACATCTTCTCTAATCTATATTTTCTCCTTTTTTTCGTCTTAGCTGTATCCTTTATTCCTTGATCTGTTAGCATGCTTGATAAGTTGGAAAAAGTAATGGTTTATAGGGTGCCAAGTACCCCTTTGAAAACTTTCTATCTTGTAAAACAGAATATCCTGGGTAATGATATATGAATCTCATAATTTCTTAGTCTTCATTAACCTGATCAAATATATTCTTAAAAGAGAACTCCTCTTAGTATGGAACGTTGAGCTGAACCCCCTTCCACAGATTTTTGAAGAGTTTTGCTCACTGCTAAGAAATCTTTGATGAACAACATGATTAAATGTTCATCATTGGGTAAAAAAGTAGCCTCCTATTATATTAATAAAATCTAATCTTACATTGAACTAGAATAAATTAACCCAGTAATTCTTTGGTCTGAACCTAATCTAGAATTCCCTTAAATTTTGACCAAGGATAACATGTCTCTCCATTCGCATGTGTTAAATAAATAAAATTATAAATGTTAAATGAAGACTTATTAAATTACTGATCTCATATTTTCATTCTTGAGGCAAAGCTTATATAATATATATAAATTAGATAAAAGCTTTTATAATTATATACTGATCAGACTATAAATTTCACTATTATAATATGAAACCTTATAATTTAAAATAGGAGACTTTTGTTATTAAAACTTTAATTTAAATTTATAATAATGATTATATAAAAATAGTTTGTTTTCATAACCCCAAAGTAGTTCAGCTGATGTATTAAAAATAATAATTTCTTATACTTTACCATAATTTGGTATTTAATGAGACTTATCAAATATACACCGAGTAAAATTAAGTCTAAAAGATTTATTATAGCATATTAACTACACATTTTTTAATAATTTATTTACTATTCTCTCATTGACTTTAAAAAAATAAATTTAATTAAGCTAATTTAATTGTTTTATATTTTCATAATAAATTTAAAATAAATAAAAGATTTAAATATAATCAAAATCAGTTAATTTGGGTAAGAAAAGAGAAATAAAGCGCGTTTAAAGTTTCAAAAATATATTCCAAGCATACTAAGTAATTAAATATAATTGTGAGTGTGCAATGAGATTTTTAGGAAATTATTAGCATGATTCATTATATTTATTTTTATTATTAAAATAATCAAAATATTAATTTATAAAAAGTAATTTAAATAAATAAATAAGTTTCAAACTATTATATGACTTTGTATGCTTAAATTATTATTAGCTATTTCTATAATCACAAATAATTCATAACTTTATTCACATAATATGTATATGATCACATTGAGGTCTCTAGGGACCCCCGATCTAAAATATGTTTAATATATATATATATATATATAATATATATATATATATATATATAAGGGACTAGTTCTTTCAATAGTAAGGAATCATGTTCGTAACAAGACAATTTTCTTTCTTTCTTAAGTTGGTGTTTACTACCGACTGTGCCTGTTCTCTGTCTTCATTTTCTTAAAAATAAATATATGTTTAAGCCAAGCATGTCAAAGTATAAAAAACTTAACCCTTAAAACTTTCTAGTAATAAACTACCCTAAGTTTTTGCCACAAAAAATATAAATATAGTCCAAAGGTTTTGCCCACTTTGAAGATTCTAAATAAAGCACAATTTTGTAACAAAGTAAAGAATAATTAGTAATAAAAATAAAATATAATTGATCTTAATTGTCCAAGACCAGTAAATAAATGATAGAACTCAAACCTCAAACTTAAAGATGACAATACTGCTCTATCTCTTCATTGTATGATAACCTCAACGCCTTGGAAGTGCATATTTCTAATTACTATAGGGAAGAACATAATTCAGCTAAAGCAAGAGTCAAATTACTAAAGAGTACATGTAAATACTATGGAGTAGTAAAAGAGAAGTCATATCTCCGCTAGAGACATGAAAAAAAGTAAACAAAAATATGAATAAAACTAAGGTTGTAGCAAAAAGATGCAGGATGAGAAGAAACAAGATTTCATTGAGGGCCCAGTCAATTGTACTGGTAAAAGCTTTGAAAAGCTTCATCTCATACCATCCAAAAAATAATCAAAAATCTTTCCTACAAATTATTCAGAGAGCCAATTCTTTACGAGGGAGACATCAAAAATCTAATAATGTGGCAACAAATAGCGAAGGATACTATTGAGAAATTCGGCAAGCTTCATGAATTGTACTAATGGACTAATCTTGTAAGATTAAGCAGTAAGTTTCATATCCACCCATGACTGACCAGAATATACTAGACATGCCAATAAACTTAGTTTAATATGAGATATACTTATCTTTTGGATAATGAATCAAAAAAAGGATGTTTCCAGGAAATTTTTAAGAAAAAATGGCTATGACGAGGTCAAGAAAGGAGAGGGGATTAATCTACGAAGAACATGAAACTGCATAAGGGCTCTGGTAGGTATAAAGCCCATAATAATGAAACATTTTTTTAAAGGATGAAAATGATATGTGACTGACGTGCAAAATTATCATGTAACTGACAACGTTATATTCTCTTAAATTGGAAAGCTAAACAGATTCATGACTTTATTTAGTAGATGGCAAACTAAACTTGAAAATTTTTCATACACATCAAAGTATTAGACCTACCTTTACATTTTATGGAAACCACTTGACAACTCTTTGCCAATGATATATAGGCAAGATTGAATGTTTTAAGTAATTTACTATAAATAATTAAATAATAATATTACTTTAATTATGTACTTTGAATATAAATAATGATAATTTATCTCCAATAACTTTTTTCTAAGAAAATGTAAAATAAATTAACATTTTGTAGTATAATTAATGGTGGCAATTTATAAATTTAATTGAAAATTTATCTTGTTAACCTTAAAAAATATATATAAAAAAAACTGATTGAGATGATTGTTAATAAACTTAAAAAAATTGATAAATTAATAAATACATATTATTTATATATTTTTATCATTAAAAATAAAATATTTCATTAGATATTTATCAATTTATATTATAAATATTTAAAATATTTATAATATTATAATATCTTATCATTTAATATTTAGTTCTTTAATTGAGTAGATATCTAAGAATTAAAAATTGGAAATATTGATTTTTCAAATATAAGTCTAAGAAAAAGTTTATAGCAATATATTTTTAAATAGATTTTTGTTTATTCTTAATCTTCAACTATATTACAATAAATCTCTAGATATATTTTAATTTCTTTCAATTGTCTCTTATCTAAAAATTTTTTATTTTATTTCTCAAATCACTTCTAAAAATCAAATATATACTTATAATATTTCATTTGTTATTTTCATATTAACATATCAATATTAATTCAGTTACTTATATTTTACTTAAAAACTTTTAAATCAATAAAATTAATTGAAAACAGGTAATTACCAAATCATTAATTCATAATAATATAAATTATTTATTGATTACTGTCACGAATTTGATTTTTACAAAACTGTTATTATTATTATTTTTAATTAAAAACCATTTTTTATTGGTAATGTAGAAATGAATAAACTTACGACACCTCCAATGCCTGCTACAGTTTAATGAACACCATTTAAACTAATAATAATAATACCATCACAAAAAAACAAAAAAGAAAATTTATAAAATAAGATAGTAGTGAATGAAGAGCATTATTTTTTTTAGCTAATAACTATAATCTTAAATAAACCCAAATGCAAAACAAGATGATCTAATGGTTACTAAAGAATAACGAGCTAAAACCACTCCTAAAATTATTGACATTATCATGATTATCAAGTTTAGTGTAAAGCGGGACTTCTTTCATATAGGTTCTACTAGTGTAGACCTAAAAGTCTTTACTATCTATACCTCAACATCAATCTCACTTAAGTCATAATTGAATTAGTCTATGTTTTATAAATGGATATTTGAGGCAAGTGAACTCTACCACACGCTTCTAAACTTTTGAAAGAATTTTTTTGCTTGAAAATCTTTGATAATATTCATGGCAGCTACAGGTTCTAAAAACCAAATTTTTTTGCTTGCTTTAAACAATTTTTGCCAGTTTCTTTGTCTGTATAAACTGGGACCAGATAATTTGCCATCAGCATTATAAAAATAAAATACTTAATTACCAAACTTCACTATTGCAAGACTCAACAATATAAAACTTTCCACATTTTACCCAAAAGTATAATTTTGTGGGCACATATAAGCATTTTGCTGAAGCCTCATTTTAAAAGTCCCGTTATTTATATAATCTATACGAGGATTATTTTAAAATATGCTTCTTTAAAAATATATACTTTGCTGTTATATTAAATAATATATTCATCTATATAAAGATATGTCAAATTACTTATTTTATATGTATTCTACCAATACCATAAAATTTAAAAGGTAAATAGAGGAAGTTTAATTTCTCTAATGATCTATAAATATAGAGAGTTTTTAATTAAATTATTAAATAAAATGAGGAAAACTAATTTTACTTTATTGATTATATGATGACTTATATCTATTATTAGTGATGAAAATTAATTTATGTTTTTTTATTTTATAATATTTCAGTTAATTACTATTAATTTATTCTAAATTTAAATATATATATATTTATATTTATACTTTGAATGAAAAATCTAGTATTAGCTTTTAACCAGATAATTAATAATATAAAGATTCATAATTAAGATAGGAAACTATAAAAATCAGAATGAGAAACTTTTGCTGTTCATTCACTGAAACTTGTGTGTTACAAAAAATTTAACAAATAATTTTATAATTTCATAAATACTTACCTTGGAGGAGACGAGGTACCACTAGACTGAGGACTAAAAATACTTAAAAATAAAATACCAAAAATAGAATTGATTAGTATAATTGTGGCACTTATGAAGAATAATAGATGAATAATTAAGATGTTCTTTGATACCATTTCTACTCAAGTTAATATTAATATTTAAGTATGTTTTCATTTAAAAGACTTCCTTTTATTATTCATAATTATTGTGCACTTAATCTTTTCTTTATTTTTAAAAAGTTTATAAGGTTTCATAAATAATAATTGATTATTATGAGAAAAAACAATATGAACTATTGAGAATTAAACTTCAAATACCCTGTACATATAAATATGCAAAATTACAAATGTGAAACATTAAAAATTATATTATTCTATAATTAAAAATGTGATTGACAAAAAATTACCAAAACGATTGCAAGAAACAATTAAATACAACGTTATTAAAAATTTCAATTTTTTTATCATTAATTTAAATAATAAATGTAAATTTGGATAAAACTAATATAGATTAATGGGATTTTTGGTGTATAGAATTTGGAATCGTTATTTTTTTATACATTTAAGATGAGCTGATGTCAAGTTGCGATTTATGGTACTATAAGCACACATGTTTATAGTTATGCTTAAACTGTACAATCATATATAATTTGAAATTAAAATACTCCCAAAATCTCACTAAAATATAAATCATAACATATAATACCTTTAAAAACCCTGCTTATATTAATCTTGATACTCCGTCCATATAATTTATACAAAGCCGATGATTGTATATATTTACTTTATACTCCTAAAAATTAAATTTATATTAGAGCAGTATTTAATTGTTTTATGCCCAGTTTTAATTGTTAATTATAGGAAGTCAAAGAATAGGAATTAATGGGAATTTAAATAATAAATTTGAAGCAATTATTCTTAAAAAGGTAATGGGTGTTGATACCAGGACTTCCCAAGAAAATCAGGACGTTACAAAATGTTTTTAAATATAAAAAATAATAATAACCATAATACAAAGTTTCACATAAAGGTTCTATAAGAATATTATACGGCTAGGTCAAGGGGTGTTCCCCTATCGATGTAAGGAAAGGCAGAGCCATCCTTCGTTACTAAATCAAAATAGTTAACAGGAGGGAACAAGGGGGAGTTAGCACTTTTTGAAGAAATAGGTCAACGCTCTGAAAATAATTTTTTAAATGTAATTTGTATGAATAAATGATAAAATAATTTTTAATCGTTTATGATTAATTAACTTAAATACATATGGAACCATATTAATAAAAAATCATACAAGATCACATAGGTCATGTTACCTAAGCTTTATTTTTTTATTATAAGGATGTGGAATCCTATCAATTAATATGAAAAGGTTGAAATTCTAATCATAACTATAAATAAATTATACTTTAAAAGAATAGTACATAGATCATGCTTTTATGATTCTGATAATAACCAATATCGCATAGATAAACTATAAAAATGGTTTAAAAATTTCTTGTCCTAATACATACTCTTTGAAAGAATAGCGAGACATCCTGTTTAATTATTTTCCTAATGGAAAAAATATTAGAAAACTGTTGATAATATTTAATAAAGTATACAGATTAAAGCAAGTGGTGCATCTGTAACTAAAGTTTTCTGGGATGCTAGAGAATTTGACCTAATTAAATCTTGATCAAGATAGCTATTTTTTTCAAAGCCATGTCCAGATAAATGAGACTTAAAAATAAAGAAAATAAATAAATTTTAATTATTTAAATGATATATCTAAACAAGATATGTTATGCAATTAAATTAATAAATTTTCTTATTTTTGATTAGCTGAATATATTTCAATTGGAAAAACTAAGTTTAATTAAGATGTTTCAAAAGTTATGATCTTGCATGACTTATGAAAGGCAAAGGCATCCTCTGTCATCCAACTTTTAAAATAGATACTTGCATATAATGTGCAGGCTACATTTATTTATCAACTATTATTCATAAAATTAATTGGTTATTATTACTTTTTTTTTAATAGAAAAACACTAAAAACTTTAATAGTTATTTAAGCTTTATATATAACTCTAGTAATATTAAATTTAAAATTAAACACACATATAGTAAAATTGTATGATAAATATTATAATTTATATTTGATTTAAATAAAACATATTTTTATAAAATAAAATGTATTTCAGCAATAAGAAAAACTTTATTTAAATGAAAAGGTTTATTATAATTAGCTTTTTTTCAAGTAATCTTTCTTTGATTATTATTTATAATTAATAAGAATTTATATTTAAAAGAAATAGTAAATTTAATTTTTTAAACTAATATATAAAATCTGGGACGTCCTGGTGATCCTGGGACGTCCTGATGAGTCTGGGACGTCCTGATAATCCTGGGACGTCCTGATAATCCTGGGACGTCCTGATATTCTCGGGACGTCCTGATATTCTCGGGACGTCCTGATATTCTCGGGACGTCATGATTTTCTTGGGACGTCTCGGTGTCAACACCCAAAGTAATAAACCCTAGTAGGGCAGATAAAATTTTTGTATAAAAATTATTATAACATAAAATTCAATAAAATATTTAAATAAGTCATAATAACCCAATAAATATGCCTCTAAGACTCTAAATAATCATGATAAGAAGGTCTTTGGAAACAATTTCAAAGTACTAAGACTGTATTAACTAACAAAATGACATTAATATAACTTCATAAAATTTTTGCAATATTTTATTATTTATTATTTGAATGATTATCAATAACCACTTAAATTCCTTGCATAATTATTTTTAAATAAAGAAAATAGTTTTTATATTAAAATAAACAATAATATTATTTATTAAGTGATATAAAGCTAAATTTAAAACTGACTATGATAATCAAAGTAGTTATTTTTAATGATTTAAATATAATAGAAAATAAAATATTGCAATAACTTTTTAAATAAAATTATTGTTATTTTACTAGATAATACAGTGTTAAACACTTTTAAAAGATTCCTGAAGCTTCGTAACAATACTATTAAGAGTATTATAGATATATTTATTAAGTTATAATAATTTCAATATTTTGATAACTTTAGATTATAAAAATTTTGTAACAAAAATTAATCTGATCTCGCCAGGGGGTATTACCCCATTTTTATTTTAAGTTATTAATAAAAAAAAAATGAATATATTTAGAAATATTTTACTAAAAACATTGCTTAATATTTCGTTGAATATGTTACTTTTATAAATATTCTTAGTCTATAACTAATATTTAATCAAATAAGGTATATTAATTATGAGCAAACAACTAATCTAAATTTATTTGTATATTTTTTCGATTCTGCCTTGCTTCATTTTATATTCTAATTTAATATAAATTTAAATATAAAGATAGATTTCTTTTGTTGCTATTAATAGGGTAAACTTTAGTTTTTTTCATTTATATCCAATAAATATATTTTTTATATTACTTTTTTCTAAAACTGTATGCTAGATTTAATAAAAGCATTTAAATTTAAATATTTTCATAATTAATATAATTAAGGTACTCTACCGCAAAACAGCCTAAATGCGGTAGAGTACCTAAAAATATAATAAAATTAATATATATATATATATATATATATATATATATATATATATATAGAGAAATGAGCAAAGTTGATTTAAATAACTACAAATGATAAACTAATACACTGAATTAAACTAAGTATTTTTACAAGTTATCAATTGCAATATTATACAGTGAAAGCTCCCCTTTCTTCTCAAACAGTACTTAATATAATAATAAGGAGTCTGCTTCATTTGATTACTATTTTATATTAGTAATGCTAATACAAGCGAGGTAAATCATTATACCCTACAAGACATAAATTTAAATGAAACAGTAAATTACTTAAAATATTCTAAGAAATTACTTAGCATGACTATGTCCACTTCCTGCAATATTTAAAATGCTCAGCGAGGATTATAAAAATATAACTAAGAGAAAATAATCTTTTACTTTACGATTAAAAAACTATAATAACCGGGAAGTAAACATGCAGCAAAATTAATTAATCAAGTAAAAAGAAAATCATATGAAATAAAATTAAAAAATAAAGTATTAATAATTGGAAAATTTAAATCATTACTAAACTTAATTGCATGAGATAAAAATATAAAATAATGTGAAAAAATAGGAGAAAAAAAATAAATAATAGTGCGTCAATTTTATATAATAATATTTATTGGTACTTTTGTCTTTTTTACTAATAATAAACATATAAATAAACGAATTAGTTTAATTTTAGAGTAAATTTAGAATAATATCTGCATGTGCATAATTTTAATGATTAATTTATCAATGTCCTCATACCTGCCTTCATCATTGCTTATCTTGCTTTTAATAAGGTCAACTATTATACTCTCTTGTTGTAAAATCTTCATAATTCATAAAATGTTTATCAGACAATAACAAACTTTTTTACAAAGCATGCATTAATGAAGTTATCTAAAAGCATATTACATTAATAATCCATCTATGTTATCTATTCACCTTTAAAAAAAGTAAAAAATTATTAGATTAGCCTATAAGATTTAACTTCTGTGTGTTTATAGTCACGGGGCACTTCAAAGTTCAGATAAATAATTTATGGTTCTCACTTGACTATGTTAAAGCTCTTATTTGCAGAGACTTTATTAAACTTTTTCATGGTTGCCATTTTGATATGAAAATTCCTTTACATTTTATTTATTAATTAGATTATTTTCAGTATTGCAATGAGTAAGTGTGATAAATAGTGAATAAAGAATCTAATATAACCCTCTATAATTCATCAAAAGAGTTCTTGTACGAAAGATGTTCAGAAGCAGATTGATGACAAGAAGCTGATTTAATATGTGGGGTAACTCTCTAATCCATCTTATGGCTCTAATAATGTGTACTTGCACATTTCCTGAATAGACGACCTACTATTTTACTATAATCTTAAAGATTTATATTCAGTGTTTAAGCAGAAACGTGAATGACTAGAAATTTATATAGCACTTTCATTTATTTTAATTGCAAATTTCAGCATTTGGCCTAAGAGGAAGGCACAAATTGAATAATTTATTCGAAATGCAGCAAAGACCATTTTATATTTAAGAGGAACAATTATTGACCATCTTGGAGTTTTCAAGTATATAGTATTTGCTTTAGTTTTCCACAATTTAAATGGATCTTAAGTTGGCAAAATTGGTTTAAAGAGGGGCAATGTCATGAGAATTTTCGTAATTTGTGTAACTGCTTATTTTATAGAATGCTTATATTCCCTAAAAAACCATTCAATTTCATGATTCTTGTTAGATTTGTTTCATTAAAGAATAATTGATCAAGTAACCTTCAGAATTTATAATGAATAGCTCCATATTATATCTAGTTATTTAAAAAGATATAGACATAGCTGGTATCATAAATTACAGTATGCAACAAATATTTTATAAGTATAACATTAATTAACATGAATAAATTTGTCATTAAAAGTTGGTGCACAAGGCTTCAAGTAAAAAAGAAAACAAATAATTATGATTTTGAATAGTAATTTGTGAACAATTGACTTTATTAATCCTTTTAAAATATTTATTTAATTTTTATTTTAGATATAATAACATCCTTTTGATCCATTAGTTTTTATTATTATGTATAAATTTATAACATTAATTTTAAAGATTATATACCATAAATTAAATTTTGTAACTTTCAATTTAAAAAAAAATTTATACTTTAGATATTTTTACATTTAGTTTTTAGGTTTTCCAAATTCAATTCACTATTTTATCTAATTAAAAATTAATTTTCCAATTTATTGAATAATATTTTTTTAATTAAAGCGTTCTTTTAATTAAGAATGAAAATATCCATATAATTATAGAATATTACTAAATTTTTCTATTCTTTCCAATTGATAGATTTAACGACTATCTAATTAAGAGATCGAGTTAATTCATAATCTATTTTTTAATTTATTTGAATTGTTGAAAATAAATAGCTTAGTGTAATTTCTATTCATACATTTTAAGTTGTTCTTGCATATATTTCATAAGAATTTATATATTAGTAATTATGATATTTTCCACAAAAATTTTTTTTTCATTTTTATTAAGAAAATGATAATATCATTTGAATTTTAATTGTTAAATGCATGCTGTTTTGCAAAGCATTTTTTAATTATAATTTAATTTAAAAACATTGAGAATAATTCATATTCACTTGTCATTTTATAATTTGGATTTAGAATTGTAATAAGATTCATTTTTCATACAAAATATTAAAACATCTTAGTTTTAAAATATCGAAATATAGTTAAATTGCTTATCATTGTGAGATTTTTGTTTTATATATATATTAAATCATTTTAAATCTCGAAATTTATTGAACTTTGATTATGTAGTTATGAAATTCTCTTTCTCTCAATTTTTAATCTAAAAATAATAATTTTTTTAGGGGTATTCATAAAATATTAATTTATATTAGAATATCAAATGCTATGAATAAATATTATCTAAGGAGATAAAAGCTAAGATTTCTAAATTTTAATTTTTATTTATAAATTATTGGAGGCAAGTTAAAAGGCTAGCATTTGATAGTATTTGGAATGTTTTGATTATGATTTAACATTAAATAATCATTTATAGAATTTTAATAAAATATAGGAAAATATGATAGTAATTGCAAATGTTATATCTTTTAAAATTTATAATAAACAATGATTAAAAAGTTGGTAAAATTGTAATTTTTCAATTATAATATGCAAAAGTGCTGAAACAATATTATATCTTATAAAAAAAATTATTAAATAAACTAAGTTGTCAGTAATATAAGGACTACAATACCCTAAATATTGGGGGAAATTTTATTTTGCATATAAGCTTAATTTCAAATATAATAAAAATCATTTATATTATTTACTTTAATTTTTAATAAGAATTTTTTCAAGTTAATTCAAATTTTTCTATATAAAACTAAGTAATTAATAATATGTGAATCAATGACAACAAATTATAATAAGTATTATTTGCATATAGCGACCTCTTTATTATAAATTCTTAAATATAATCTAAGATAAAATTGTTTATTTAATTAATTTTACCTCGATAAATTTTTTTTTTGAAATAAACTATGGGTTAATTCTAGAAATATAAACTTATAATCTCGTGTCAAAACAAAGATTATATATATTAAATTAAATATATTTCATTGAAACAAGCAAAAGAATCAAGCATTATGGGGGGACTTTAAACATCTTTCTCTTATCTTCATAAATTTATTATTAAAACTTAGTAGTCATAGTCATACTAGAATTTATTCAATTTCACTTAATAATAAAGTAATTTGGTTGTTATTATGATATTAAAGAGCAAGTTATCACGTGATTGATTTAAAATAATTATTCATAAAAAATAATACAGCCTTGAATAGATTTTGTTTAGATACACAAAGAAATATAATTGTGTTACTTATTTAAAGTTTATAGTAAAACAAAAGAATGATATAGTAAAGAATAACTGATTGTCAAGTACAATATTGTTATTATTACTTTTAGATTTCTCAATTTTCGAAAAGTTTCATTACTCTATTAAAAGCTTCCACTTTAATTAATTTATATCATTAATTGTTAATTATATTTCAACGAGATGTTAAGAAGTTGATAAAAATAAATAAACATAAAAAGTTTTTCCTTTATTTTTTCATTTTAAGAAAAAGTAGCATGCAGTATTTTACATTTTTATAAATTAGATTATTTGCCTTAAAATTATCAATATTTTCTTATTTATAGTAATTTAATAATTTAATGTTTATTGAATGAAATATTCAAAGTTATTTTATTTATTTGTTTTTTTTACTCTAATTAAAATGAAAATCAAATTTATTTGTTTAAAAATAGCTTTACTCTCATTAAAAAATTCAATTAATTTTGGTTAGAAAAAGCTTGAAATTATGATTTATTACTGTTTGATTTTAAAAATTAAAATGTAGTTTTTTTTGGTAAGGATATACAAATTAGATTAAATTAATTTCCTAAAAATTATTTTCTATTTTTATTTAAAAGAATTAATTTCTTGAAATAATAATTTGGGCGATTTAACTCAGATTTAATAGTATTATAAATGTTTCTTCCTCAACTAAATACTAAAAAATTAATTTACATTTTTTTATTACTTTTATATTACTCAAAAAATTAATAAAAACAATTAATTGTTTATTTGTTGTCGAAATTAATTGATTATGCTCCATTCGCAATTTTTTTAATTCTTTCGGATTTATAATTTATTATACGATTATGATATAAATCACTTGATGAAATTTTTAAATATATTTGATTGGTGTTTAAATATATTATTTAAATCTTAACAGTTTTCTTGATAATTAAATAATTAAATTTCTACTTATAATATTATGTTTTAAAATAAAAAGTGAATACTCTAATTAAAATATGAAGAAAAAAAAGAATACTAAACGCGATGGAAATTTTATGGTATCAAATTAAGAATCTTCCTTAGAAAATCATAATTAATCTAATTTTTTTGAAATATTTGTGAAGTAGTTATATTAAGAGGATGAGAATTTATGAAGTGTAAACTAAGAATTTAATAGAATATTTTTTATTTATAAATTAAGATATAATATTAAGATTACTCGATTAATTGTTATAATTCATGATATTGTTGTTAATGATAATCTGAAGATAAAAAAATTAACATCTATTAATTAATAGATAAATATAGCTGAAAGCTAGCCATTAGACATTTTATAATAAAATTAAATAAATTGTTTAATATTTCATAAGTCTTGTATTGATGCTTATTATAAAATTTAAATGATACTCATCATGAAAAAATAAAGTTTTTTTTTTAAAGATATATATATTAATCAACATAAAAAAGTAGCTAATATAATACTTGCTCATGATTTCATGATAGAAAAATTGAATAGTAAATATGGAAAATATTGAATTATTTGAACCAATAGATATAAACTTTATTTATTAAATACTAAAGTAATATATGATTATAGAATTGTTTAAAATCAGATTTATCTATGAAAGGAAAATAGAAATTTGTCTTAAAGTTTAACTATTTATATAATTAATAAGTAATAAAAAATGATAGGCTAATAAAATTTTTTACCACAGCATTAAAATAAACAAAACACAATATTAATATAAAAATTCTAGTCTATTTGAAATTAAATGTTTTTATTGTTAAATTTGAATTTAAATTAAATCAATAGTATTATTAATATTTGGTAGTTTTCATTTTTAAAACTTGGTACTATCATATAAAAAGAGGGGTCTTTACAAATTGACAAACTACCTAATTCAAGGTAAATATTTAAGGAAATTGATAAAATTAATTAGACTTAATATTATACCTAACTGCATTCTTAGTAACACTCCAAGCAAACCTCTACTCACAACCTATGGAAGAACTCTATCGATACCCAATTTCGACCTTGGTACAGCGGTCGCCCTACCTACTGTCCCCAGGTGGAGAGTTACTAGTAGCAATAGCCATCGATGAGCTGGCAGGGTCTAAGCCGCCCCCAAGTTAACATTATATTTGTGAAACATTTGCCATGAAGACCATTAAGCAAAGAGCATAAGGGCTTGTTGTCGGACCTTTACGACCCTCACACCATTTACTGACATATAGACTGAATCCAGCAGATCGTGGAGTGCCACCTGCCCAGGACACTCCTGTATTCGCGTGTAGAACGCCCAGCAAGAAGGATGATGAGCCAATTGTTTTTTTGAAGGATGAATTCTAATACTAATCACTCACTAGATAAGAAGAGCCTATGGTAAGAGATTGGTCATATCTAATTCATGGTCAACAACAAACGACAACTATCCACAACTGGAAGCCACAATTGGAAGTCACATCTTCACCTATTGACAATTAGAGTTTACTAAAACTTATCACTCACCCTATGCCATATCATTTAACGGATGAGCGAATTTTATAGTAAAGTCTTAACTTATTGAAGAATTCTCCGAATGCTTAACTATAAACATTAAGCATGCTATTGAATTCCTTCAAATAGAATTTATATATGTCAAGGGCATCCTATCCCACAAATGGGAAAAGAACTGGTCACTAGAGGAAAAGCAGCAGTCTATATGAACTGGAAGTGTATTGTCTAAAGAAAATCATCATCGTTCCAACTCTCAAGGAGAAGATCTAAGGGAGCTCGCTCAATGACATTGGTTGATCCTAAAATAAGTTTGCTAACCTATTTTGGCCCTACCGACACTTGTTTAAATCGGAGACTTCATTTCCGCAGATTAGAACAAGAAGATTTGTATGATGCCCTAACATTCCCCCTCTCGAAGATTTACCCGTGATATCTTTTGAAACACTAATTTATTAATATGCTGAGATACCAATGTAATGACCAGCCTCTCGCTGAAAAGTAAGTAAAAAGGGGTGTGAAACTCGACAATGGGGATGTTCATGAGGATGGAGATCCAGATAAGCTTAAGAGCAGGGACGATAACGATGGCAACTACAGATTAAGGTGCAGGGTTGCCTGATGAGGCTACAGAAAAGTCTGAGCAAACTACAGTTGATAATATGAAGATAGCAGATGACTTGGAGGTAGGCCACAAAGGGATAGTTCAAAGAGTAAGAATAAAGATCAGTTAGGAGGAAAGGTAGGAAGCACAGGATGAGCACGGAAAGATTAAGATGATAAAGAAGCAAAGGAAGTTGTAGGACTAAGGAGGACAAGCCAAACCAATAAGAAAAATATTGCTTCTAAGATTTAGAGAAGTCTAAGGATATACAAAAATGAAAGGTACATAAATTAACAACTGAAAATATTCAGCAATGCACAAATCAATGTGAATGAGTAAAACTATTCAAAAATATACACTGATTTAGCATTCATAATAAATTAGTAAAGCAATTGATTTTTATTTTGCTTTTTTTTCACATTCTTTTTTATATTAATTACTACTTTTGAATTTAATTAATGTAATAAATTTTTAAAGATTATTAAACATAAAAACAATTAAAATAAGTGAGCAATTTTTATATTTTAAAATAAAAATTAAATGTTTTTAAAAAAATTTAAATTAATTTCTAAGGTAAATTAACTATCTAAGATGATATAAAATAAATTAACAATTTATTTCAATTAAAAATATTTATCATAATAAAATAAAGTAATCAAATTGTTTCTTTTTCGCTTAACTATGAATTTATAAGTAAATTTTTAAAATTTGAAAGATATCACAAGATAAATAAACCTTAGAAAAGATTCTAAATAAAAAATGACACTTAAAAAAAATAATTATTACCAAACTTCAATTGCAAAAGAAAATTCAAATATTAAAAAATTTAATCGATTTTTGATGCAATGAAAAATAATAGGTTTGAAATAAAATGAAAGAAAATAATAAATAGCTACTTTACAGAAATTTATTTTACTATTATTAGGTATTATTAATTGATGTTAAGAATCAAATCTTGATTGTGAATAGAAAAATGATGAACCTGAGAAAGTTTTTTTGAAATATAGCAGGACTTATGCACATCAAAGATATTTATAATTCTAAAACACAGATGCATATCAACGTGGGTTATCATAAATAAATTAAAGAATAGAAAAGCAAATAATGCCTGGAAAAATGACAATGATTAATTGAGTGAAGTTTCAGACGATGAGAAGGATGATTTTTTTGGCTAAAATTTACACTTTTTTTATTGTAATTGTGAGTGTGGCTAAAAAAGGAAAAAGGTTATAAAATAAATAAATTCCATAGCACATCGACTTTGGTGTAATTTTAAAAAGGTCTTAGAACAAATCATTTAAATTTCTAATATTTAATTAGAATAATTCTAAGGCAAATTAGTATTATGGTTAATTCATTTTATTATTTATTGCAAATACCTTTAATGACGCTTATTAATAATATTGTATAGCAAATCAATTCTAGCTTGTTTCATTATAGCAAGATGCATGGTAACTGGAAGACAATTATTGGTTCATTATAAGCATCTACTGCTTTATTTTATAAAAAATGCTAAAGAATTTCTTAGTTTAAAGTTGGGTGTATATGAAAAAATTTCCGAAATTTTAAGGAATTTTTCAGTGTTTTAGAAACATTTTCTATAAAGATTCCCACTAACGCAATTAGATGTTTTTGGTAAATCAGAAGAAGAAAGCTACTTTATTTTATTATGAACCTATTTAAGCAATAAAGCGTCAAGTTCTTCAATGTTTATGGTCTAAATATTTGCAATAATCTTATCAAGAGTTTTTCCATCAATTATAAATAACTCTCAATTTTGAGAATAAATCTTTTTCATTTTTGATTGTGATATATTCTCTGCTATTAAAAGTAACTGCAATGAGTTTATAAGTAATTGCAGTCATTAATGATCTATCCAACTGTGCAAAATGGGTAAAAAATAGTTAGACATAAGAAATGATATATTTGATTCAAGCGTTTAGGTTAACGTCACTTTCTTAATAAATAAAATGCAGTCTTTTGGGGTAGTAAAATAATTAAACTGCTTATTCATGACTAGTGTTACTTCAATCGAAAATGATTAATATATAAAACTGAGAAATGTAAGAAATAGCGGTGTCTAATAATGATATTTTTATAATATTTACGACGGTTTGAAAGAAGAAGATTTTAATTGGGATACATAGAAACATTTATTTATTTGTATTTTATGAAGGTATCAGCCAATAGAATATTCTCAACAAATACTCATAAAAGTATTGCTTATTATGTGTATAATTCAACGTCATCTCTTATTTTTTGTTTATCTTTTATGTTACTACTATCTACTACTGCAATTACTATTGAAATTATTCCTCTCTTCGTTGTTATTTTGTTGGTATTCTATCTAGTAATTTGACAGGGATTTCCAAATGTAGATTACGGATGATTAAAAAAGTAACTCCTACAGTCTATTTTAATATAGTAATTACTTTATTAATCTTTTGTAATAAAACTATACAATTTTAACAATAAATTATTCTAAAGATGCATACATAGCGAATATCTGGCATAAATAATATAGAGTATAATTATACTTTATTAACTATATCTATATTTATAATATTAGCGAAAACCAATATTTTAAGTATTTATTTATGATAAAATTACATTATTTAAAAGAGCCTCACTTAATATTGAAAGTAAAAAAAAAACATGTTTAGATATTTTTGTATAATTTTTTATTTTATTTTGTTAAACTGCAAAACAGATTTTTAAAAAAATTTTACAGACAATAATTTTGGCATAATTTTTTAAAATTTATTGTAGTAAAATGATAATTTATAGTAGTAAGTATTTTTAAATATAATATATATATTTAAAGTATTCGATAAAAAAACGTTATTAAATATAGAATCAAATATAAATTAAAAATAATAAAAATTGAAGATATTTAAGGTCTACACATTAGGATGAAACTTTAATCGTGTGATCTGTTTAATATTATTTAAATGCTATTAGGAATAAAAGCAGCAGAGTAAGAATTGATACTTATGTAGTATTAAAGAAAAATACTGAATTTTTGAAATCTATCAAAATAATAATTTAATTAGTCGTCTATATTCAGATAAAAAATTGTCATATAATCTTAACTATAAACTAAAAAACTCAGATTTTAGATAGTTGTTAAATATTTGTGTGAATACAAGAATCTTCTGAATAGAATAGAAAAATTTTCAAATAGTCAATCTTTTATTCAAATAGCTTTCAGAAATTAAGATATTAATACTTAAATTTAAAATGAGAATTTTGAAAATCAATTCTTTAAAATCAATCTTTTATTACAAAAATTCTTAAGAATTTTTAGGTATTAAAAATTATATAAAATATTCCTTTTAATGAGTAGTCTTCTAAAATTTCAACTATTATATTATTTATAATTGCTAATTAATTAACAGAAAAATAGAAACACAGATTGGGTATATTGAGCAATACACAAAGGGAAATTTTTCAAGGGACATTGATAATACTGAATTCTTTCACCTTGCAGAATACACAATCAAAATCAAAATATAAAAAGAAACTAATGGGGCCTTCATTTAATAGAAATTTTTACCTTATAGCTAGAAAATCATTTATTAAGGGTTTGTTAATAGTAAATCAGTTCCAAGTACAACTAACAAAGATATAATTTGAATGTTAAACAACTGTGAAAGAGGTACACCTATAGACCCGACTACTTTTTCAGATTATGAGACTTGCATCTATTAACAACAAGTTCATAAACCATATCGACTTCAACAAAATCCCAATATATATTTCTTAGAGTTAAGAGTTGTCTAACTTCAGAAAGAACAGACCAACTTCAGATGAACCAAATCCGGAAAAAAATTCATTTATAGTAACCAAGACCGCTTCCATACAATAGATGAACCCTTAACACCAAAAGTCAACAGCAACCTTATATAAAAAAGTCATATAATCAGATAATGAGGAAGATTGGAGTTCTGTAGATGAAATTCTACAATACAACGAACATGACATTGATAGTTCATTTAAAGAAAGCTCAAATTAATTGACTTACTACAAAGAATAAATCACAAAAAAATAAGTTGAAACCATTATCCCACAGGTTTCTTAACTCTAAAACCATCCAAAATTATCATGACGTCAATGAATTTATATAGTATTAAATATGAATTTAATAAGAAATTATTAATTAAATATTCATACAAAATATCGATACTAATTAAAGTCTTAGTAATTAATAAATTAAATATAATTAAATTGGATCAAACTAAGGAATGCAAACCATTTCTGATACATAGCTACAAAAAGATTCAACACCAGGGAATCATGTTTATAAATTTGGCTTAACACAATTGACACTAAACAATAAAATATTTTCAAATGATATTTAGGTTCTATCACTAATTATATGTCAACTTAAGTGACAAGAAACTCATTGAAATAATAAGAATGAATGACACCGAACTCTCTTGGTACCTTAAAATAGTCAACTAATTCATCAGTCAATACTTCATTAGACCTCAGAGTTTTCATAAAACTTTTCGACATAAACATATTGAAGAATGTAACAGCGAACGGATTAAGCTGCATCTCTATCAGTTAATACTACCATGATCACCTCAATAAAGTTGAGATCTATGTGAATGCCTACTTCTTAAAAAGTGACCTAGTACAACTCATCACCACAATATTTATGGAAAACTTAGGAACAAAACAACTTAAATCTCAATTCAAGTGAAGAACTTTGATGCTCAATTCAAATTCAAAGACCTATGAGACTAGGTCCAGATTCTAAGCTAGAAGTGAAAAGGAAAAATAGACAGATCTCAAAGAAAGAGAAATAAAAGAAACAAAGGAAAAGGAAGAAGAAGATGAAGAATCAGTAAATGTGGAGAGAAGCTCTTCCGATAACCTAAAAGAACTGGTCTCTTACAAGTTATCATGCTTATTCGATGGGTGAGTCCCCAGAGACCTCAGTGTGATCATATTATTATTTTTAATTTGCTAATAAAAAACAATTTTATAAATTACCCAAGATTTTTAAATTTAAAATCAATTATACTTGTTAAAATAATATGATTAAATTAATTTAATCCAATTATATTTCTATTCAAAACTTTAGTATTTTCTTAAAAATCTTAGGTATTTAAATATTAGCAACAGTATTACAGTTTAAATTGATAATCTCAAATTATATTCTATAAAAATTAATAGTTTTTTTATGCAAGAAAAAAATAGAATTCTCATCGAATCAAGTTAAATTTTAATCCAATTCCTTTAAAGTTATTAGATATAATGTTATAACAAAAGAAAATTCATTCATATTAGATTAGGATATTTTAATATATAAATACATTTAATGAAATATAAGAAATGATAGATTAGTAATGTTGATATATGCAATTAAGATTCAATTAATTAATTATTAATTTGGGAATACTATCTTAATTATTATTTTTTAATTTATTTGTAATATCCACTATACACAATGTTAAAATAATAATTATTAAATAGTATATCATTATTTAATATAAAATGGTATTAATTTTATATGTTATTGAAATTATTAATACATAGCTGATTATAATGATCAATTTATTTAAATCTTAATATTTAATAGTATAATATAAATAATTAATTTATATCAAAATTTTATATTGAAATGAAATGCTTGTTAATACTATAAAATAGGTAAAATTTAATAATTTAAAATAAAAAATATAGACTTGGCAATTATTTGAATTTTAAATCAGTCAAAACCTGAAAGGAGCTACATTATTAAAAATATAAACTTATTTTATACCACTTGCAATATTTTAAGTCAAGCTAAAGATTAGTGGTTTATATTAATCACTAAATTTATTGTATATGATTTACTACTATTCAATAAAAGTAAAATATGAACTTCTAAAATAGTGAAGTATAGTCTCTACTAGTTGTTATTAAGAAAGTGTCAATATATTAATTTAACTACTTATAGGTAGTAAAAATCTGAAAATTATCTACAAATATTGATAATTCATTTTATAAAAGATAAAAATCACCTCTTTTCAAATAGTTTATGTGAGTTTTTTCTTTATAAGGATAAACTTTTTGTCCCTTTGTTTATTTGTCAAATGAAGTTAGTGGCGGGAATAATTTATAAGAATAAAACATAAATTTTTACAAAATAGGAAATGTATCCTAATAATAACATAAAATTGGGAATATTTATAAACTATTTTTTCCTTCAAATACCTATTGAATATTTAACTTTTTTAAGATTTATAAATATTTAAAAATAACCTTGTAACATCAGAGTTATCAAAGCAGTTGAATGAATTGACAAGTCCCTAATCATAAATTATTTTTTTTCTTAAAATTTAACTTTTATTCCTGCATTGCGTAATTTAATACTTTATATTTATAAGTACCATTATTAAACTGTTTAATTTTTGTATTTTTATAAAATATTACAATGTTTATACGAAACTAACTTATTTTTATATAATAAATATATAATCCATTAGAAAACGAAATAATCAATGATCTTATTTATAATCTTTACGAATATAAAAAATTAGTTTGCGATCTATTCTGATTAGGTTATTATATTCAAATAATATAAAATAACAATATTCAATAGTGATATATTCTTAAATTTGGATGAAAATATCAAAATATCTTAATTAAGCAATATTAATTTTATCTAAAAATTTTAAACTCATAATAATAATATAAATAATTTATATTTAAATCTAAATCTACAACAAATAAGTAAGTTATATTTTATTTATAGTTTTTTTCAACGTAAATTAACGTCTTGTCATGATAAATAATATAATTTATCTTTAGCACTGCATCAATGGTTTTTCCCTTGCCTAGGATAGCACTACAATTACCAGGTTCTGAATGGACTAGTTAATGACATTATTTTGAAATGTTTAACTAATTACCAAAAAAATTGAAGTTTTCAAGTTTTTATTCTATTATTAATATAAAACAGTTTTTTCTTTATTTAAAATTTAAAAATTATTAGTAGCTGTTGAAAATTATATTTTAATATTAAATTTGTAAAATTTGCGACACTATAAATTAATACTATAAATTTAAGGCAAATATGGTTTAGTGGGAACTTAATTTAATTTTCTTCTAAGTGGAATGATCTAAATTTCATTAAATGTGGAATTAGTTTAATATAAAATTTAAAATAATTATTAACTATCATTACAAATAAAGAAAATATTTTTAACTTCTAACTAAGAACCAAATTAATTTTTAATCTACTTTTTTTAATCAAGTTTACGTAAATAATAATTAGCTGAGATATTGTTAAATCACTTATGTTAAATTCTCATTCAAACAAGCATAAAAAAATCATATTGATAAATAATTATGCGATAAATCACAATTAAATTAAGTAAAAATAATTCAATGTACAATTCTAAAAAATTGGTCATTGATAATTTAAAACTATTAATATTATATAAGAAGAAATATATTATCTAGAAGAAACTTTGAAATCATTTTCTGATGAAAAAAACTCATTTATAAAAAAGTTAATTATTATAATAAAAGTTAAAGGTTAATTCTATAAATTTGAATTCAACTCAATATTTCCTTTTAAAAAAACTATTCAATAGATTTTATTTTTATATAGATCTTTTGTTTATATAACAGAATTATTAGAAAGAGTTACATTGTAATTTAAGTAAAAATAAAAAGTTAGTTATGGTTTAAAAATTAATTTATTTATAAATTGGAAATAAATAATTGTATTACTTATTAATCAGAAGATTTTAATATAAAAAAATGAATTATATTGATCATGCTAAAATCTCATTTATAGAAAAGGAGAAGATAATAAATCTAAGTGAATCTAAATTAAAAGAGATATATTTTTATCGAATATAATATATCTCATTTTTATAAAATATGGTAGAAATTTATAGAGTTATAACATTGAGAGATGTAAAATTGTATAAGTCTCAATAAAAAGATTTTTTAATTATTTTGAAAGAATCCAATTATTTTTATAAAAATAAATATTAGTAAATAAATAAAATAAAATAAATTAATTAATAAAAATTCAATATCTTAGTTTAAGTGTCATGTAAAAATATTATCTTTATTACATGTTTAAAATAAATTAATATTACCTTATTTATATCAGAAAATGCATCTCTTTAAATTTAAACTTTTTCTTTTCTTCAAATTTAAGGTAGTCATTTTCAAGAATCATATTAAAATACTAATTTTAGGCTAGTTATTTTTATAATATTTAATTTATTTTATTTATTTATAATATAAAGAGCGTGTATGACATCACACCAATTCTTCTTGATTTTTGAATAAAAGATTTATCACAAAAGATATGTCTGAGTTATTAATTTTTTCAGAATAAGGGAGATTTTTTTGATTCAATGAGTTCATTCGCCATTTTATTCACATTATAAGTTACAGTGGTGAAAATTGTTTAACAGTCCTAAATGATTTAAGAGTCAAATCTGTATTACCCAGTCATATCATGAAGTTTTCTATGTTTATAGGATCCTTCTTGGCAATAAGTCCTTGTTTGTTTTTATCAGAGGACATTATTAAGCTGCCTTCTAAAAAGTAGTAGTTCTTACTTGTTTTTGTCACTCCAATTCTTGAAATTATTAATATGACTTCTCCATTTTTTGAGGTAATTAAAAGGATTACCGATTTAGGTTTGTAAGCAATTCTTTTCATATCATATCCGCTCTTCTCTGCTGATTGATGATTGAGCATTTAATATTTAGATTTTCTAAAATGCTTTGGAATCTATACAAATTCGGCAAATTGTTTTATTTCATTATCATTGTTTTAGTTACTTACAATATAATCGCCGACAACATTCCTTGCATTCATCATAAAAGGTTTATGCTTCAGTTTTTATTGCGAATTTCTTAAAATTAAAAAATGTTATATAATTTTACCATTTTTTAAATTTAACAAACTGTACAATCTCCATCACTAATGCGAGTCTTTAATTTTAGGTATGTCTAACCAATACTAAGTATTTTCTATTAATGCAATTAAATATGATTAATGTAAAAAATAATCTTAGAAAAAAATTCAGTGAATTTAAATACCTCTTAATAACTAGCGTCTTCTGAACTAGTCAAAGAGCAATCATATTAATTTCAGCTAATTACTCAATGATATTGATGGAAAGTAAATACTTAACCAATTGCACTAAATTCATTATGATTACTTCTAATAAATGCAATAAAATGACTTTGACAATTTTTTAAGCCTCTATATATTGACATAAATTTCAATAAATATAAATAAAAACTGAATATGCAATTACTTCTATAATGCAGCACTTTTCTAGTAAATTAAATGTTTAATCGTCTCCACGATTTTGATGATTGGTTTTGCTCCCTATTATGCCTATTATACTCTTTTTACAACAAATTAGCTGTACATCATGAGCTAAATTTCTACCATTTTTATTATAAAAATTTAAGAATTGCATAATTTTCTTCTTTATTAAAACAATTTTAAATATAAATTGAAAAGCAAAATAATAATTACTATAGTAATTTTATATGACAGTTAAAATAACTTGGAATTTATCTTGATTTTTTTTATTTAAACACAATTTTATTTACCTATTTTTTATAAGTCCCATTAATTATAATTATCTTGGTAGAGTCTTTGCTACCTGAAGTATAATCCCAAAGGATGAATGTATAATAATATAAACACAAACAAATATTGAATGACATTTGCAAAATCATCTTAATCATGATGTTGTGAAAGAATCCCTCCCTCATTTTCTTAATGAGCATTTTATGTTAAATATTTGTTAAAAATATTTAGATGCTTTTTCTGCACTTGCTTATTAATTATAAGCAGCTTTTTATTTGAGGAATATTCAATAGTTATCTATAAAATTAAGAATAAGTTACATGTTGATTGCTTTAATGGATTTATCATTTCAAGATTAATTTTTACTAAAAATAAAAACACTTTATGATGTTGATTGTTTTATTTTATGGTTTATATAGTATATATAATCTGATATTATTAGATGAGGGATGAATTATTTTTATTTTAAAAGCATATTATATAAGATTTAATCTAAGGTATTTAACTTATATAAATATTTGAAAGATTAATATATATTGGCTATAGCCAATTTCTTTTAGTACTTTTATATTTTATTGTAATCCATTATAGCTTGTAACATTTAGTATGCATATACACATTATTAAAATAATATGTAGAAAAAGTTAATTTTAATTCTTGTTGTTTCTTAAGGATGTTGTTACAAATTATGATTATGTATTTCATAGAATTTTTACTTAGAATATTGATTCAAATTTGATTTGAGTGTTATAAAAATACTAGCAGTTTAGTTTTTTTCTGATATTTATATTCAAGAAATATGTTTTAAGATTGTTGTTGTAGTTATTGCTATTTTGTTGTTAATAGTTTTAAATAATAATTAATATCAAGTTATTATTAATGTGTTTGTTAAGTTCCAAAAGATTTATGTTTAAATATTATATTTTGTAATTATTAAATCTAATTTCGAATAAATTAAATTAATTCCAAATTTAATTAAATTATTTACATAAATTATTAATATAGAAAATTAGACCATAACATAATAAGAATATTTCTATTATAACGATAGTGTAGAAGTTACTCAGGAATGAATTATAAATTATATAATTAAAATATCAAATTTTTTTTTCAAAATAACAACCAAGAAAGAGTAATTTGAGTTTTGAAGTTTAAGCTCAAGTGGGTAGGAAACTATGACATTGGTATGTATATAATATTTACAATTATGATTGCAGACTTGATAAACTGTTTATATATTTTTACCTTTATTTTCTTAAAAAAATTATTATTGATTTAATTCTTAATGTCCTCTCATATTAAATTATTTCTTATCATAAACTCTTTTATAAAAGATAAGATTGAGACAATAAGTTTTTCTCGTGTGTTCTTTTTTTTCTGAAAGTTCTTCAATTACTGTATGCATTATGATAAATAGCAATTTTTGAATTCATAGAAGTTTTTTTATTTTAGAAGAGACTATTTTTTTAAAAACATCCCTCTTCTTTAAGTAAATAATTTTCCAGAATATTAATACTAATAATTCTCAATAATAAGAGTATTTATTAATAATATGAAGCAGTTTATTTTATAAATTTTAATTTCCTTTAAAAATTTATATATGATTGGAATACTTTTTGCTGCCTTATCCTTATCTTAATTAATGCGGTTATTTTGTCTAATTGATTAAAGTCAATTTTATCATTTCAAATTTTTACTTATTCTTATTGATAGTAAATTTTTTTTGAGATTGAAGAAAAAGTGAACCCGGCTCGATATTCATTTTTTTTATAGAAACCCTTAGGGTTGTTCTGTCAGAGTTACTATCCTATAATTCATTATCACATAATGATTTAAATTGTAAAATTCTTTTGTAAATTATATCTATGATCTCAAAGGTTAAGCAATTAAAACAAACAATACAGCTCATTTAAGGGTTGATATGAATATGCAATAATATTTCACATCTCTTTTTAGAATGCTAAAGATTAATATTAGGATAAAATTACTACTGTGAATCTAAAATGCCTTAACTAAATTTATACTAAGAATTTAGAAATAAAACTTATGTGAGTATATGATTAAGTCTTTTTTTATTCACTAAACTTATATAAATTAAGTGTAATGTTCGCTTATATAATTATATTTTGATTGCGACTGCCAGCTTAAATTATCTTTTAAACCAACTCATTCAATTTATTTATTGATGATTTATTTAGATTATAGATTAATTAAATAAAAATGAATTTTAAACAATTAATTTAACTAATTTAGTTATTTGCTGAAAATTTAGGAATTTGATATTTCGTTGAATTTTTGCTCATTTTAATTGGAATTGAATCTCATTTATGTTGAATATTTTAAATAAATAATGATTGTATATTTAATATACTAATTTAAAGATATAAACAAAAATTAATGATATAATTTCTAATTAATAACTTTTTTTATTAATTATCATAAACTGAGTTTAATTTTTTATTTTATAATTTCCCTTGGCATCATTATAAAATTCAAAGGATTAAATTATTTAAATTTTATTAAATGTCAATCAATTATTTGTAATGAGATCTAATTTTAAAATCTTGAATGATATTTGATAAATTAGCCAAATAAAATAAATTAAAAAGATTCTTTAAGTTAGATTATAAGTAAAATATTGTGATGTTTTAAAAAATTATCAATTATTCAATATAGTATTTTAACATTATATTATCTTTAATTCATATAAATTATTTTTTTAATTAATATAAATTAGTTTAAAATTTATTTGTATAACAAGTAAAATAAAAGAAAACCTGAAATGAGTAACCATAACTTAAAAAAATTTATCATAAAATTATGATATATATCTCAATTAATAAGACAATTTTTAATTACCTTAAAGCTAATTTTTCTCAAGATTTACTTATAAACAATATAAATGACCGACTTCAATCACTTTTATTTGGCCTCTAAATTATCTGGAATATTTATATATTGTAAATACCTTTTGGAATTGAAGAAAAATCTTTATTGAAATTTAATTTTGGCTCTTTTTATTTTATATGATAATTAACTTGAATAAATATATAATAAATTATTGAAATCATTTTGATAAAAATAATTAAAATCAGAAATTGATTGAATTAAAGCAAAATGTTAATGGTATTTTTTTCTTAAATTATCTTAGTAATATTTTTTTCGAAAAAAAATTCTCTTAAATGTTTTGCTAGTTAGATTTAATACAATTAAAAATAAAGTTATTCTTAAAAATACTTAAATTACTCAATATTATTTACCAATTACAACTTCATCACATATTAATTTGATTGCAAATTAATGTTTACAAATTAATTATTATGCATTATTTAAAATTAATTCAAATACTTCATTTGTTTTTACTGTCAATTTTTTATTAATTATTTTTATTTGAGAAAATAGAAATTTTTATTTTTAATAACTTTTGTTTAATATATAATTAATATACTAAAGCATTAACTAATCTAAATAATTAATACTTATTTACTAAAAATCTATCTTAAAAAAAGATTAATTAGGGTTTCTATGAAATACTTTTTATTTATCTTTTCATAAATTGTATTAAATATTATTATGATTATTACTTCTTCAATATTTAATAGATTATAAAAATAATGTTAATCCTAAGAATAATTTAAATTATTTATTTATTAATTTAAATAAATATATTAACATAAAATTTATGAATTTGCTTTTAGTATTAAAATAATTATCAATTACAGGGTACATTAATTTATCATTTTTTATAATTTACTCATTATTAATAATTATTCTTTACATTATAAAGGATTATATTATTAATTTTGATAATCAATCTACTAAAATGCAGCTTAAGTTTTATAACTTTGAATCATAGGAGAATGCAAGTAATTATTCTAATACAGCAAAGCGCCAATAAAGATTATTTTATTATATAAAGCTATTTAAGCAATTTGTTAATTGCTTAAATCTTTGAAAATTATTAACTAATAGTCTGTAAAATTAAATTTATTAATTGGATATAGAATAAATTCAATAATAAAAATTTTAAAAGAAATGGAGCTAGATAGTAGAATCAACAGCGTTGATATTAGTAAACCTGATTGGTAGCGATTTTTGTGAAAGCAACAGAAGTATTTGTAGCAGAGCCCTAGTCCTTTGAGTGTCGGAATGCTTTTTTTCTGAATTAAAAATGCAAAGCTCAAGAGGCTCGATTTCTAGTTCCAGCTTAAGTGCATGTATATTCCAAGAATTTAAGAAAAAATTCCTGCATTATAGGATAATTACATACAAGTAGAAGCACTAACAAGAATACAAGTCGCAAAGAAT
Organism: Oxytricha trifallax; assembly: GCA_000711775.1. NCBI lineage: Eukaryota > Ciliophora > Spirotrichea > Sporadotrichida > Oxytrichidae > Oxytricha > Oxytricha trifallax. Next base: position 147,059 of record ARYC01000075.1, read on the forward strand.
ATTTTCAAGACTCACAGATCTAAATAAAAAACACACACGAAATATCAATACAATTAAGCTGCCATTCATTTTATGGTTCATGGATGCTACTTGAGAAATAACATCTTCTAAATTTTGAGGGTGGAGGTGAAATATTTAGGAGTATATAAAGATTATGGGTCTCTTAAGTAGAATTCTGTCAGACTGCATCAGAAATCAGTAAGCTACTATGTTAGAAAATGAATAAGTCTAAAATCTCAAGAACTGTGCTGTGGAAAATACAATTAAATTATTTGCTTAAAATTGATTTAAGATTTTTCTTAAGGGAATTGATCTATACGATGGCTCTCAGATGCTCGAATTTAACCTCTATAGATCTCATTTTTTAACAGAACTGATAAATCCTTTGATTTCTCGCTAGCGAATTCATGGGTCCGCTGTACAAATTTGCAGGTATCCGGATTTTAACTCCCACCTCTGCAAAAGAAAGTGAAATTTTGCAAGCGTTAATGACCAGCTTACTCATTGAGCAGGACTATCTCAAGATGATTATTTCAAAAAGAAATAGAAATCATTAACCAAGTATCTGACTTTTAATTAAAAATCTAATTTCCGTTTAGGCTTGATAACCCCTAATTTAAACCAAATCCCATTATTCTGATTCTACACTAAGTAAAATAATTATTAATTTTTATAAAAGTTTAATATTACTTTATTTTGTTGTAGTCTCGTCTAAGGCCACCGAAACCATTAACATTTGATGCAGTATTGCTCGATCTTCCTTTTAATCTCTTTGCCTTTACCTCTAATCGACTTATTGACTATAGTATAGATGCTGAGATAAATTGGAATATTTTTCTGACTTGCAATCTCCAATAAAGCCCGCTCCACCCAATATTCGTTTGCAACATTTAATTGTATCGTTCCTTACTATTTATTTGAAATAAATTATTTATCAAAGCGACATTCCAATTCCTTCATTAATAATCAACTATAAGATATTTATAAAATTGAAATAACCTTGGAAATGTATTCAGTAGTTTAGGAGTAGTTTATTTGCTCTTGAAATTAATTAATTGGGTGACTTGACTATTAATTACAATTTTGATTGATTAATCTGATAATAAAAAAATATAAACTTATAACACATTCAATAAAAAATTTTCTCAAATATTTCAGATATTTTATAATATATTTAATCAGCATTTTTGTAGTTGGCGGCTAAATCAAAATGGCTATTGAAAAATTAGATTTTTTAGGATAATCAAAAATTTTATATACATTAAAATTAATTCCGATAGAATGGATATGATGATTTCCCAAATCTTGATAAAAAAATTCATAAGACAAAAAAGAAGCTTATTTAAATACAAGTATAATACAAAGATGAGCAATTTGCTTGATTTAGAATTAATAAATGATAAATTTTAGTAAATAAGATAACTAAATTGAAAAGTGATTTTCATTTGCATTATAATTCTTACTGATAAGATATTTGTAAATATAATTATTTCTCTTTAATGCTTGACAATTGAAACATACCTTTTTTTAAATAGTATTATATCAAGATTATTTTAATTGATTTATAAGTATTTTTCTATCAAAATATAAATTAATTTATATTTCTTTTCATTTGAAATCATTTAATGCCATTAATATCTTAAATTTCCTTGTTTAAAAATTCTGCAAATCGGAAGAAATATAAGTTAAAATTATGTATATAAACTAGTTGTGATCCAATTTATTAATAAAATCTATAATAAAATTAAGAATTTATAGGTATATTTATAAGAGGGAAGTATTTTTATAGAAAAGCCTTAAGTTTTAATAATTTGTTTGAGTATTTGTCATATTTTATCAAATAATTTAATATTAGAATGTCTAAGTTACGATATTTTTTAATAAAGTGAATTGTTTTAAATAATTAAAGAGAGATTAATAAATATATGTCTGATCAGAGTCCTCTGAGACACCCAATAAATATGTAAGTTACAAAAAAATAGCAAGCATTATAGTTTTTATAGGGTTTTCAGATGAATGACTGGGAGTGCCATCGAACAGGAACTGCACAAGGTAACACAGTTGGAGAATATGAGATGACAAATATTTTATAATGAAGGAAAATAAAAAGTTATTTTTAGATATATTATTTAAATTGGTTATTGTAATTAAATAAAATATGTGTAATTTTATTTTAGTTTTATAATATTGTGGTTATCAAATCAAAACTAAAAAAAGAAATAACACCGTTATATCATTATTTTTGGATCACATATCCCTGAATTGATGGAGAACCGATATTAATTTTTGGCCCAAAATTCATTAAAATAACAATAATTTTCTCTGACATCTTGGATATATGAAAAATGATAATTAAAAATAAAATGAAGGATTTATAGATGAAGACTTGCTAGTAATTACAGTGAAAGAGAGTATGGAAAGAAAAAATAAATATGAAAATATTTGAATGAAGTTTATTAATCAGAAATATAATAGAAATTCAATAATAAAATGAGAAATTTTATTAAAATTTAAAGAACTTGAAGTAGATTTTATGAAACTAGAGTGAAGTTTTTATACGAAAACCCTTATTTAAAATTAATACTGAATTAATTATTCGACATGAATGTAGATAAATACCAAATATAATCAAACTTTAAATTATCAAGAATGAGAAATATAAGATTATACGCAATTAGAACCAATTAAACTTAATATTATGAGTCAGAGTGCATATGAAAAATTCAAAGGTAAAATATTTGAAAAGAGGGAGTTAAGTAATTTCGATCAATCACAATTGTTGAAGCAGACTAAATTTTTCGTTGCCTTTTCCCTTTGTGCAATGAATAGAAAATTAAAATTGAGTTTAAAATCAGGAATAAAGAATTCAGCATTGGATTAGCATCAAATTTAAAATATATTTGGGGAGCTAAAAATAGGTTTTTTACATTTATTTGTGAAGAAAATCATTTTAAAATTGAAAAAATATAATGATCTGAATCTTTAAAGATTTATACTGAATTTATAAGGATTTTAAAAATAAAACACCTGGAAGATTCTCGTTAAAGTATTCTGAGCAAGAATTGCTTTTTGTTGGTTTCAAATACTTAATATAGTTTTAATTGTAGTTATTAATTAACATTTTATAATTATTTTACTGTTATATCACTTATTTTGTAACTATAATAAATAATATTTTACAACAAAATGTACAAATTCAAAATAATTCTGATTGAATTACTTATCTTTTAAAATCATAATTTAATATTATAATTTTGTAGACAAAGCTATTGTAAATGAAAAAATCATGCTCAAATTTTTTTATAAAAGAAAAAAGTATTTTGAATATTAAATTATATATCAACACGATTTTACAATTGATTAAATATCTGATTAAATACCATTTATGAAAATTATCCTTTATTAAAATACAAGTTAAACTTATTTTGTTCTTGCTTTATCACAATCGTCTAAGATAAAAATCTATTTTTTTCTGATTTCGTGTAGATTCAAAATTCGAAAGCCTTCATTAATAATGATAAAATAAAATAAATAAATGAACTTGTCATAAAATATCTCGAAATAGAGAATTAAAACTCAAAAAGTATTGTAAAATCTATAGATAAGCACAACTGATAGGTTATTATTGAGTTAAATGACTTAAGTTAATATATTGTTAGTTTATAATCATTATTTTTCTCAAAGATTAAAAAAATATTGCCATAAAAGAGATTTTATTTATAGGATTGGTTTCTGTTTTCTAAAAATGAACTTAGGCAGAATATTTGTGAAGAGTAAAAATTGTAATATAATTGAAATTTATATAATTGGTAAATTGAAGCTTTTTTAACATACAAGTAAATATATAAACTCATTAAATTTATGATAATGATATTAATTTATTTATATTCTGATCTATACTTTACAATAATTAGCATACTCTAATCTATTTTTAAGAACGATAAATCTGGATATTACTTAATCCCAATTGAAATCAGTATTAATTTTATATAATTATTAATATTCATAGATTTATTAAGTATTTTTCAAATATTTAACTAATTATCAACTAAATATTCATGTCTTAAGTAAACAAATAAAACTGATAATTCTCATAATTTTCATCTAATTTATTAAAATAATAATGATAAAAATAGTCTATGATAGTGAATAAGCAGTTAATTTTATTTCAACATTAAAGTTGTAAAATCTATAAGTTTTATTATAGACAAATTATGATAGTAATACCTAGAAGTATAGAACTTTTAATTGCTTTTTTTAAAAATAATTTTTATTTTTTTACATATTAATTTCCAGTTGTATTATTGATAAATATTGTGTGAATGAAAAAATTGTTTATTTAAATAGATTAATTTTTCAACAAAAAAATGCATAAAATTAAAAATAAAATTGAAATTAATTAAATCTTTAAATATTAACAAGATCATAAAAGACTCTATAATAATTATTATAAAGGTGAATTTTGTTTTCCATTATTTTTATTAATTTAACACAAATTATAAAAATTTATATTTTAACTTTTTTTAAAGATAATTTAAATCATCATTAATAATGATGGGAGTATAAATTATAGAAGTATAATTATGATTTTTAGTATTTAAAACTGCATGAGGGAGTTGATTAACTTAAATTGAGTATTAATTTACATTTTTCTAAAAAATTATAACCGGGTAAAAGCAAGAATTTATTTATAAAGATGTTTTACTTTTAAGACTTCTCAAGTAAAAACTACAACTAAAATTGCAGATCAACTTGATTGTGATCAGTATGTATGCAATTAATAATGCAGTATAATAAGTGTTTTAAATTCGGAACATTAAAGTTTGGATGAGTAATTTTATATTTTTGAGATATAGTATTAGTCAAAATGTATTTTAAAAGTGTAATTACAGTTGCTTAAATCCTTATCATTTTATATTCTATAAAAGCCAAGACGATTAGAAAAGTAAGTTCTTAAAAGAAAGAATTATTTTAAATCAAAACAGAATACTAAGATTAGGCACATCCTCTTCTAAAAGGTTGACTTTCAGTAGAATAATAACATAATATCACAAATTTTAGTTTGTATAATAATAAAAATATTTACCATTATTCTCTTAGGATCTTAAAAATTTATTTGTCATGCCTTTAGTAAATTTTGAATAAAATATACTGTGATTATTATAAATTAAAATTTTTATTTAGAAAAATTTAAGATCGATATTTATTAATTTTATATATTATTAATTAAATTGTTTAAAACCTTCTTATTTTTATAATTGGATTTATTAAGAACTGTACCCTGATTGAACTAATTAGTTTAATGTTTAGTAATACCAATTTAACATAAGATATATTTAAAGTCTTTAAGCTTATAGCAGAATAATATAACCAAAAAGATCTTTGTTAAAAATAGAGTTTTATCTATGCTTTAAAGAACTAGTCCTTCATTAAAGGATAAACCCTACAATTAGAAAAATGAAAAACAATAAAAATTTCTGCGAGTTAAGTAAAATACTTAACTCTGATTAAGATAAGTATTAAAATAAAAAAATGACACTAAAAATGATGAGATATTTATATTAGAAATTATATATTATTTTTAATTTAGTATATAAGAAGCTTACTAATAAATCTATATAAATGAATTGTAAATATTAAATTTTCATTCACAATAAGTATAAATTAATCATGTTACTATTATCAATATTATATTCAATGATTTCATGAATTATCTTCTACTATTCCCTAATTATACTCTCGAGGTTTTATTATTATTAATTAAAATGAATACTAAAATTATAAAATGAGCATCTATGAGATTTACTAGAATAATGCTTCTTTTATGTTGGAAGGTAGAAGTCCTGAGATTATATAATACTGAAAACTTGCTCAAATTTTATAAATTTATCTAAGTATATGATATATTAAAAGAATGTAATAAAATATATTCTTTTCATAGTAGCTTAAAAGATTTATCATTTTAGGGTTATAAAATTTGCTATATATAAAGTATAATTATTTATTATTTCTACTGACAACTTAAAATGTTTCTTTCTTATATTTCTATTTAATAAAACTTTAAGTTACCTTTATAAAGTTATTTTATTTAATTATGATTCTATTATAATCTTCCTACAAGATCCTTAAATATTTCTCAATAAAAATTTGGTGATCTTTATTATTAAATATAATATATTGTTTTTTACTTAACTTCAAATGATTTTGTCCCATCCTTTAAAAGATCCTATTAAAAATTTTTTAATTTAAACTTTTTTTCCGATTAAGCATAAAAATGTTAATATTAATAATAATATTATTATCAATAATAATGTTTGACTCACATCTGGGTCTCAAAGACCTATGGTTATATAATTAATATAAAAGACTAAGTCCTTTCTTGACAACTAGTTTACTGGGTTCTTTTACTCAATATCTTCTTCTGTTTCCTTGGTCTTCTGTTTCTTTTCTGTTGTATCTTGGCTTCTAAACTCCTCTGCTGTACTTTTTCCCTGGTCTAGAGATGATGACAAAATCATCATCTATTTTTGATTCTGGAGATTTTCATGAGTTAGTTTTCATTTTGTTAAATTATAATACTTTAGTTTATATATAGTCTTTAAAGGTAGTGCTTATAAGTTAAACTAAATCTTTCTTTATGAAGCCTACATATTTAGTAAGGTATTTGAATTGGAACTTAATTAGGTTTGTCATGAAGTCATAGTCTCCATCAAAAAGTTAGACTGCTTTGGAGTTCATTTGATTGTTTTTGCGTTTAACTGTTTGTATTGTTTTGAACCCATAGTAGTTGTTTCCCCTGACATAACCTCACTGTTTCTGTTGTGGTGTATTTTCACTGTGCTTTTGATAGTTCATTAGTTCTTCGTCAGTGGTCAAATCAATCTTGCATAGAACTTAGTTGGTGGTTAAGTAGATGTTTTGTATATTTTCATGAAGTTATGTATAGACGACTCTAATGGTAACTGTGAGTGTATATTCTCTACATTCAAACATCTTCTTGCATTGTTCAATGGGATTTTATTTCCTGGTTGTCTACTTTTACATAGGTATTCATGTTGGATAGTCCATTGATTTCCTTCAACTCTTTGACACGGTCTTCCCATGATTTTTAATTAATTATTAATGATTAATTTTGGGTAGGTTGTATTAAGATTGAATTTTGTTATTAAATAAGTGGGTGTTTAAATTTGTAGTCTCTAATATCTGGTCAGTTCTGATTGGTAGGTTACTGGATAAAGTTTATGTGGAATCTTCATTTACCCAGTATGACACTTCCTCTACGGATTCGTAATCTCCGGAAGAAAGAAATGGTGTAATTGGGTTACCATGTTTACTTCCTCTATCTATTAAGTAGACATCCATATAATTGTTCATGTAAATTTCCTCTTGGTCGAGTGACTCTTAACTTCTGATTTGTATCTCTATTAGACTATCTCGTAGACCAACTAGCGGGTTATCTAATAGAGCAGCTGAGAAATCTTTGTTTTGTTTAAAGGTTGAGTCTTAGTTTCTTGTTTAAAATTGATGACTAGGATGGTGGTGTCGCTAGTGATTGTGGATTGCGTGGGTCTCTTAATGTGATTGTTGTTGAGTTATAGCAAATAGCCAAGATAAAGATATAGTTCAAGTACTTTTCTTGAAATCTAATGTCTCCCTAGTTTAGTTTAGAGCTGAGTAATCAGATCTTATAACTGAGTTTAGACTTGTCAATGAGACCGTGTTGTTATGGCTCTAAGAGTAAATAAGAGTTTACCAATGGTGATTTGACTCCATTCTAGGCGGTCTGTTATAATGCTATGATAGGTTAGCTATATCTATAAATTAATGATTTCTCACACAATCCTTTATGTGTTTTGTTCCGCTTGGTGTGAATTAAGGTTGCCATTTTCACTCTCTATTTAAATTAATAATGTCATAATTTGTATCATCTTACAAAAATTATACAATTTTTGTTTTAATTTCTAAAGTGTTATGATTTTCAAAAATAAGTCAACATATTGTTCTATATTTTTTTCCAATTTATAAATCCATTATGTAATTTCTTATCTAAAATTTGGGTATATTAAAGTTTCAATTATCAAATGATAATAAATTAATGATGTATACTTGATTCATTAATATTTAAAAATAAATTTATAAATTTTTTAAATAGAAACGTTTCTAGTTTCTAGTACAAGCCTTTCTCTCACTTTTCAAACATAATTTAAAGTTTTTCTTATTCTACTCCTGTAATCTATTTATTTTATTCTAAGACCATAAAGCGCAGTTTTGATTCACCCTTTTTTATGATTCTTTTAAACGTATTCGAAATTTGAGCACTAATTATTTTTTATACAGGTAAATATAATTTTGAACATAAAAAGTCTAATCCAAATTCTAGGTTCTGTTCTATTATTAAGAGGGATTCTTTAAAGTATTTTATTCTAGTTTTAGAATTCTTCTTCTCTAACATCAAAGAATTCTTTAGTAACATAAGCAAATCTTTAAATATTTCATGAAATTATATTTTTTGCATATTATAAAGAGAATAAAATAGGTTAAAAAGTGTAAAATTATACTATTATTAAGATTATAACAAAGTAGGTCTAATGCTTATAATTTAGGCTTTTATCCAATATGATTATCTTTTTTGTTGTTATTGATCAATATGGATATTAGTATTAAACGCTAACTAAAACTTTTCGAATTATCTTAATTCATTAAATTTTTCTAATTAATTTCTTAGACAATTTGCTTTAAAAAGTTCATTAAATAATTCTTTATTAATTTCTTCTAAGCTTGTGTTTTGAAATGCTAATACCTGATTTAATATATCTACATATCAAATTTATAATATATTAATAATAAATTGATATGTATAAAAAATTAAATCTACAAATTCTCCATTAAAGTTTTAAATATTTTATACAATAATAGTTATTTAAAATAAAATAACTATAATTTTATTGATTAAATATTAATTCCTAAGTTTTAATCTAATTTTATTGAAATTAAAGTAAAAATATAAATATACTATTTTTTAATAATAATAAATTATTTAAACTATTAAGATTAAAAAGATTTATAAATTTAAAAATATTTAATTATTAAATACTATAATAATGAAATTACTATTTTTTTACACTCTACTAGTTAAACAACGTATATATTTATTATATCTTATTAAGCATAAGTTATTATGTTCACATTATTCTTTCTTGTCTAATTGAATGCTAAATGAAAATATTTAAAAATAATATAATATATTCAAAAATTAATTATTTAATTCATTTATTAAAGTATACTCATTTAAATTGTTATTACAAAATTTTACTAAGAATTTTCCCTTAATTTTGTAAATACTTAATAATGTATTTATAATTAATTAAAATTAAATGTAAAATATAATACCATATAGACGAATATAAGAAATGGGGAGATTTATTAAAATGACGAAAATTAAAGAATTTAAATAAATAAACTGATCTTTAAAAAATTCATTATTAAATTTGAATTTAATTTAATCAAATAATTGTTATTTTTTGAAAACTTAAAATCCCTCAAAGCAACAGCTAGTTTTAATGCTATACTGACTTTATACAATAATCATAAAAGCTATTGTTTCTCAGTATATGAAATCCACTCTGTGATACTTTTACTGGTAACATTAGTATTCCTCTCGTCTTAAGGTGGTACAGAGTTATTACAGTAGCTAAGACCAGTTGAAGAATACATCTCTAATGTTGTTAATTATATCAGAGAGAGTTTCCAAGCCATTACTAGTGTGAGATGTTAGGGCAGAGTGCTCTTAAATTGTTCATACATGTTCTAAGGTTTCTAATTTATTAACTTTCTTAATTTTTAGTGCTTATTGTTTAATTTCTCTGTTTCCCTCTATCACACAAATGCACCCCTTTTTCATTATTTATAATAGTTCTATTCTTGCAATCAATCGAAATAAGTTGAATCTTGATTATTTTTAAATACATGCTATTTGAATGAATTTCCTTATTGTAAAAGAAATCCAGTGAAAAATATTATCAGGGAAAATAAAGGGATACCACTGGAATCTCTAAGAAAAAATGAAGGGAGATGGAAGTCTCCGACTCAGATAAAGTGTCCTATGAGCAAAAATTTTAGAGTCTAAATTTTATCATCACTTACCCATTTCTAATTACTCAAATGCCTTTTCACATGTCTGTATCATTTTAATGATTTGTGGCAAAATTCTTGAGCTTAAGTTCATTTCCATCTTATTTTAACGTGGTTACTTTCTGGAGGCTACTTGTAATACCACTTATTTCTTTTGATGGTGTTGGAGATTTCCTGTTAGCTTGATCATTGATTTACTCATATTAGGATATTTTCTTATTTGTCTAGAATGGATTCATGAGTGTCTCAAGTACAATCTGAAGATGTTATTGCCCCGTCACCAACGATGTCCCCAAGTATTATGTCTATCATAGCTTTTCTATCAATTCTATAGACTGAATGGCTCTTATTCAGTATCAAAGATATTAAATTTATTTACGCTGTGTAACCAACGGATTCAATGCTTTATACTTATTTTCAACCTTCTTTCGTTGTATATATACATGGAGCATTAAGCGAAATTTGGCTTCTACAGTTATAATAACCTCGCAAAAAATAAAAAAATAAAACATTTATAAGCTTTAATAGATCTCTTTTAGCTCTAAGAGTCCCATGGATTGTCGCAATAACAAGGGTTAGGTGATATTTTGGAAATATATCATTTTTTCTCCATAAATATATTTATGGCATCCTTGTGTTGTCATTAACTCTTGAAATGGTGCTTTTGTTTTCTTAAATTTTAGACGTTACTTTAAATCTTTGCTATTTTATTAATTATGTTGTGGTGGGTATTCGCATCTTTAATGTGCAAGCTCCACTAGTGATCAGTACCGATATACTTTATTGTAATTAGTCCTGAATTGAGTTTGAGGAGCTCCTGATTTCATTAGGAATAGATATTAGTATAAATTTTAAAGTACTCGATTTTAAACATTAAATCAAACAAGAACTTAAAGTTTGCACTGTTATGATTGATGATTTTTAGGCTAAAGTGAAAATTTTATTAAATTAAAAATACTTATAAATATAAATTTACTGTTAAAGCTTTAAATTTCTATTTTGATTCTTTCTATTTTTTATTTTACTTTAAAAAGCTTCCTTTTCTTTTTAAATACTTACTTTTACTTATCAATAATATATTTAATAAATTTATAATTATTTATAATTTAATTAATTTATAAAGTTAATATAAATGAAATTGAATACAATTAGAATAATTATGCTAAACTCTTTTTCATTTAAAATTCTTTGATTTATTTATGATAAAATATAATGTAATTAAAAACATATTAAAATTTTACTATGATATTGGTTCATATAGAAGATTTAGTTAACATATTTGCTGAAAAATAAGAAATATATTAAAAATCATATTTACTGTCAAAGGTGTTTTCTCTAACAACTATTATTGTCTTACTAAAGTTTAAAAAAAAAATAGCCGGAGTATTTTTATTCCTCAGTAGTAAGTACATAATAAATAATTTAATCGATTAGTTGATGCTTAAATAATAAAAAACCCTGAGTTATTATTTTATTTCAATATTTCTATATTATTTTAATAAAAAAATTTTCATTAATAAATAAAAATTTTGATTATAGTTTTTTATCTATTCAATCTTTATTGTATTTTTTTAAAATTATTATTTTATTTTATAATATAGAATGATATCTAAAAGATTTAGCTGCAAAATTTTTAAGTATAAAATATTTGTTTCTTTGTAATCTTTGAACTAAAATGTAAAAAATATTTGTTGGAGCTACTTATTTTGGACTTCAAATTACGTACATTTTTATAAATTATATACAGAATTTTGTTATAGGTAGGTCTCTTAAATTTTTGTAAATAAATAAAGATATTTTTTGTTTAATGTTTTAAATTTAATTAATTAACATATTTTATAATAAAACTCCTTAATTTTTCAAACTAAATTCAATTATAAATTTATAATTAATTTTAAATTAATTTACAATGTTTATAACTTAACTTATGGTTTGATATAAGAATTGTAATATTTATAAGAATCTCGTTTTATATAATGAAAATAATATTTTCGAAAGTGTGACTGAGGATATACCACCTGTACCAATACATCTTATTGGACTCATAGTTATCTTTAGATATTGAAGTGTCATCTGATCTGGAAATAAGTTTTTGGATAAACATCATAGTCTGGTAAAGGCAAACTGGAGATATTACTTAAATTTTAATATATGCAAAATTTAATTTAAAACTATTGAACTTTATTGACCCTAAATACCTGAGAAAGAAATCAAGGTAAATACATTCAAAGCATAAATTTATAAATAAAAAAAAAGATTAGTTTATATCTTAGATAATGGTAATTATTGAACTTAAATATATATTATGCTTCCTAAAGAATCAAGAAGTTTAAGACTTATACGATTATATTAAATAGGATAGATTGAACTTAACAAAATCTATATGAGATAAAAACGTTCCCTATTACATAACAAAATAGTTAGTGAACACTATACTTTAGTCATGGAATAAATATTCTTTATTTATAAGACAACTGAATATCTTAAATAAATACAGAAGACAAAATACACCACTTAATAACCACTTTATTCTCTTTTTAATTGAATAATTAAAATAACTTAAAGTTTACAAGTCCCTTATCTTAGGATTATCAGCAAAAGATTTTGAGTGTAGATAAGTTATAGGTTAATGATTTTAAAAATTATAAAGATTCATAGGTTGATCCATGCAAATTTTTAAAAAACGTCAACTTTTTATTAATACAAAAGCTAATACAGCTTTGCATAAGAATAAATAAGAAAAGTTGATTAAGAAAAAATAAAAATAAACCCATATATAAAAGAATCAAGTAAAACTTAAAAGATTTACTGTTTATTAAAATAAAGCATTAATATCTATCGCAAGCTTAAATTAACAATAGTAGCATAAATCTAGAGCCCAATTGACAATACACTCAACTTATTAGAAAGGGAATAATGAATAATTGCTTTATAGAATTAATAAAAAGAGTAAACGTAATTGTTAAGAAATAGTGAAATTTAAAAGGGTTACCCTTAATAAAGCCTAGTTAAATCGGAGAGTTTATAAATAATGTCGAAAAATTAAGATAGAAACACTTAATAATTACTTTTTATCTTATAGCAAACTTATAAAAGTAAGAATAAGAAGAGTAAAGTCCATTATGAGAATCTGAGACTAAACGGGGACTTTTAATTTACGAAACTGCATGATGATAATTAACTCAAGTTCTCATTAGAATAGTTATTAAACATAGATCAATAAGATCCCAAACCAAAAAATAACCTTAACAAGGTGTATTGGTCATTAATGTGCCTTTGATCTACGTAAATTTTTAATTCAATTGCTTTTTATATCTTCTATAGATCTTATGTAGAAGTTATTTAAATAGTTATATTTATGAATATTTTATGTTATAAATATAATTATGATTATATTATGTTAATTATAATAAAAATTTTGAAGAGACTAAGTTATTATACTTGAAATTAATTGAATATTTTTTGTTAAATTAATTGTAAAATAGCAATTAATTTAAATTTAAAAATATATTATTTTATATTTGTTGTTTTGAATTTGAATACCTTTCTTACCTTTCTAACAATAATAGTAGTTTAATAATATTTTCCTTTATTTTTAGTGTGATTCTTCAATAAAATAAATTTATCTTATTGTCATGGAAAAACCTTAATAAATTTAATTGTAAAAATTCCAACATTAATCAAGTATATGAAAATCTAGTTTTTCTTTGAACTACAAAATAAATTATCTTGCTCTAATATTTATGGCATATTTCAATCTTTTGAATATTGAATTTGTTACATCAAACAAAATAATCTATTTTAGTATCAAATTTAAAAGTATTATAATGATTGATTTAATGTGTTGAATATTTTACGATTTTAAAGAACAAACCTAAACTTACTTTAATTATACAAAAATCAATTTCATTCTTATTTGAGATAAATTTATAATGCATATTGTTTCTAAACATATCTATTTACATGTTAATATCTAGATTATAATATCTTTATATGTATTTATGAAAAATAATCGAGAATTGGTAAATTAAATTGAAATAAATAATTCAATATACAAACCTTTTGATGGCGACGCGTAGTGGAGATTGTTAATTCACAAAAATGTAATTTACAAAAAACATAAATGAAATGTTTTTTTACAGAAAGCCTAGTTGTTAAGAGTTTTGAAGGTTGAGAAAAGGTAATTCACAGAGCAGCTGAAAGATAAGGTAATATAAAACTTACTCATTCAGATTGAGATATTTATGAAGGTAAATGGAAACATTAAAATGTTTTTTAAAGAAATACATTTTTGTTTATCTTAATAACTATTGTTACTACTGTTAATATATATTAGATCAATCATATACTTTTCTTTTTATTTATAATGGATCTATCTTTAAGCATTTGTAATAGTTTATTACAAGCCTTATATATTATAATTTGTCTGCATCAATGATTTTACTATTTATCATAATTATCTTTATTACAACTGTTTTATTATAATTTTAATTTTAAATAGATTTAAAAATTTTCAAATCTTCTTCATATAAATCAACACAAAATAAATGTTTTAGATAATAAAATGAATATAATAAAAAAATGTATTTAGATGTAATTTTTTATCATAATTTATATAAAAAGGGAATATTTATAAATGGACAATAGTATTTGTTTCTTAAAAGTATGAGAAAGTTTAAATTTATTTAAGCTACAAACACTCAAAAATTCTATTAAAAATAACTTTATCTAATAATTCAAATTACTGCTCTATCGTTTTGTTCAAATATTTTTCAAAAGGTAATTTACTTATATATTTTTACTATAAAAAATGCCCTTAAAATTAAGATTAATTATATATCATATCGCATTTTCCAATAACATTATAAATATTTTACTTTTAATATCAATATATTTATAAATAATGTAAGATTACTTTAATTTAACATTTTTATTCTAAGACATAATATATCTTATGCGTTAAAATGGGAGATTAGCACAATAAATTTACTTTAAAAGATTACTTGACAATTTAAAGTGATTTACATATTTTTATAATTTAATCAAAAATAAAGGATATTTAGAGTTTACTAGACAGTTTGTTTTTTAGCAATACAATAATTAATATAATCTTTTATTTGGCAATTTTTATCAAAGAAAACAAAGATCAATTTAAAGGTTAGAAATTTACTTAATTATTCCTAAATATAAAAATTCAATGATTTAATTAACAATAATGATAAGAAATTATTTATTTATTCTATATAAACTTCAATTATTCAAACACGTTTAGCTTCATGAGAATAATAACTTTTTCAAATTCTGAATATAAAATACTAGAAAGTACTACCTTTAATGAATTTAAAAAAAAATAATTCTATTTCTTTCTCATTCATTATTTCAACTAAATAATTCGAATAATAGAATTTATTAGATAAAATTTAAACAAATTATTTAATTACATTGTTATTGCCGATCTTATAAGTATATCAAAATTTATTATAATAATTATTATTTTGTTTCGGATAATTTCTTTATTACTGAACAGTAACTTCGTTCAAGTAAGTGCTAGAGTCTTATATATTTCTTATTTTGCAATATAAACTCTCGTAATAATTTTTTGTTTACTCTTCGTAATTTAAAAAAAAAACTAACTTATTTTGTTTGAATAGTCTTTATTTTATAATTATTACATTCAGCATTTTATAATAAATTCGCCCTAATATCAAGCTTTAGCATGTTTAAGAATTATCAAAAATAACATAAGGAAATTTTTAAAATATAATATATATCGATTTAGAGGATTATTTTATTATTGTAGTACAAAACTAAAGAAAAAGAAATAATGTATAAAATAAGAGATATAAATAGTAAAATTGAAATCTTAAAGGTCAAAAAACAAATCTTATTAATTGTGATTTTATAATGCATTTAATATGGCTAATAATTGTTTAAAAATTGGATTTTAATTATTCAAAGGGACATAATAAAAATTTTAAACAAAATAAAATCTAATAATTAAAACTGAGGGAATTATATTTTTAAGTGTTATAGCTTATATTGATTTTTATTTTATAAAAAAATGATTAAAACATGAATATTTTAATTGATATTGAAATATTTATAGTTAGTTAATAACTAAGGCAAATTATAAAAGTGAGATAAATGTGACTTTGTACGAGTAAAACTTCCATTTTATTTATACTCTGGAGTTTATTTCTTTGAATGTTTAAATAAGTTAAATTTTAGGTATTTTTTCTCCATTATTTTCTACCTTCATTTTTCTGCATAGTCTATTTTAAAATAATCACTTTTCAGATGGTGATATTCGTGTTGCTTCAGCTTTCTAATTCTCTGATTAAACCAGATCAAATTAGAAGGAATCCTAATTTGAGTGTTACAATTTATGAAACTAGCTGTTTCCTATATTTATTTATAGAATCCAATTTCCTTAATTATATTTTAGATTAAATTATGGTTATGGTCAATCATAATTTTTTCTATGTTGCAATAGTTGCAGAAACCATAGTTCATAATTGCCCTGCTCTTACTTATGGTTATAATATCCAGGACATTCATCGTTATGAATACTTATCCTCTTTTACATGGCCTTCATATTTTTATTTATTATCTATGATATCCTTTTTTTTAATATTTTCCTATATGTATACTTATCTTTTTAAGTTATTCTGAGCCAGTTCATAAGTAATTTCATTAGTATTTGTTTCTTGTGCATTGGTGTAACATTTCTTTAAAGTTTGTTGAGTATGTTCTATAGTTTTCGAAATTATGTCTTGAGGATTTTCATATTAATTTTTCATTAATTAAAAACTAGAATCCCTAAATTTCATTCAAGTTATGTTTAAGCTGTGTTCATGTTTTCCAGTCGATCTATTCTATGGAGTTTCATTTCTGAGTTCCCAAAAATACCCGTGATTATTCTTCTTTATCTTTTATCATCTAGTACTGTTTCATTTTTGAGATTAATTTAATTTAAAAGGTATATATTTAGCTCCATAGACTTTGCTGAAAACTGCCTCATATTTTTATTACTCTTATCCTTTTATGCTTCTTTAATAATCAGCAAAACTCTCTATTTATCAGCCACTCAACAATTCTATAATTGGTTAAGTGAAATTTGGCCATTTTTCTATTATATATGTACTTATTTGTGGTTTTTAATTCGATTAGACTATTTACTGTTAATTTTCTAAATATGTGTCTTTTTTTACATTATATTTATACTTTTCATCAATGCTTAACTGTTCGGATTAGCTAATTCCACTTTCAACTTGTGAACTTGCAATTTTCTTATGATATCTTACTGTTTATATTTTTTCTCCGATTAATCTCTGCTCTTTTCTATTTCCTTTTAATTTTTTAGTATTTTATAATGAATGCAATGCATTTATGAACTAATTTATTTTAAGATTGTGAATAAAATATTTTAAGTTGTAAATATTTAAAATAAAACAATTAAGCATTAAAATTACTATCTTTATAAATATTATAAACTGGGATTGAACATTATAGTTTTAAAATATCTTAAAAGTTTTTATAAATCCATAAATGTTGTAAAATCGATTAGACAATTTTTGTTTTTATTTAAAATTAAACTAAATCTCACATTATTACATTAATTGACTTTCTTTTCCTTTGTCATTAATGACTTGAATTTTATAATTGATTATGAATATCAAAAATTTTGAGGTATCTATGCTAAAACTGCAAATATTTATTTTTAAAAATGTTATAAAAGATCAAAGTTTTTTCTTAAAATAATTGTAAAAAAAACATATACGACTTTATATTCATTGATTTATTACTATTAAAAATTTGGATAAAATATGAATAAACTAATTAAAAGGTCTGTTATAAATATTAATAATTGGCTTTTCTCAAACATTTACAATTTATTAAAGATAACAAATGAATTAAAGGGAAATTAATTAGAATTAATCAAAAATGAAATAATATCTGACAGAGGATGCCGAGTTAATCACAATAAATGTAAATTACAATAATTATTTCTAAATTTTTATATTTAACTGGCCTATCTGGTAAGACTAGAGTGGTAGCTGACAGATATTTCACAAAGCAACACAATGACAAAGCGCTGAAGAAGAATACTAAAGATTAAACAGCAAATGATATGTAGTTTATTTCAACACAGTAACTACATTTAGATATTATGTTTTTCATATCATTATAAGTATTCTAATTCATATATTTGATTTTCATTTGAACTTAAACTTTCTTAAACTTTTTCACTTATTTTTCATAATTATTTTGAACTCAAATTTTCTTTAAATATTATTTAGCAGCTAGAATACAATTTTTATAAATATATACAGCTTATATTATTTTATAATATTGTAAAATATTTATAAATAATACTTTTTAAATTTTTATATTTATCATAATTTAAAAACTGAGAAAATTTATCAAAAATTATTTTAAATAAATAGAAACTACTAATACAACTAAAACTTAATAGTTTAATTAAAAACTTTGTAAACTTAGTTCTTATATTTATAATTAATAATTATAAATTATTTATTTATGATTTATTTTCTTGCGAGTAAATTACCTTGTAAAATTGTTTTGAAATGATATATCTATTAAGCAAAGAAAATAAAAACAATATTGATTAAAATTAATAGAAAATGTATAAATATCTAATTAGGTAATGGTTTTTACAAAAAAAGTAATTCTCAATAAAATATCTGAATTATATTGTTTGAAATCTTGACAATAATATTAATTTAGATAAGGTTTTTTAAAAGAACAAAAAGTTTAAATTGAAGGGATAGAATTACTCATGGAGCATTTGTTTTGTGATAGAGTTACAATTCTCTTCTAGAATAATCATTTTCTATTTATAATATTTCTTTTTCATTTAATCATTATCAATTTGTTAAATATCTCCTTTCAAATAAAATAGATATCACAAAAAAAATTAATGTTTTGAATAATTTAAAAATTTATAGCCAGTTTATTTTTCTAAATTTAATAAACCATTCTTTATATATTAATGATTAGTTTTGAATTTTCACTGTTCATTTATCTGAAAGAAATGAATTATTTTTTCATATTTAAAAAAGATTAATTACTAATTTATTATTATGGGATTATTTTTATTAAATGAATTATTTTATAATTGTTATATAAATGGATTATTATCTAACATGGATATTTATTTTTTTTAATTATTAAATATATATTGGGTAATCTTAACTTATCTATAATGACGTAAATATATTTAAATTTTAGAGGAAAAATAGGTAATCATTCTAATGAAGTGATACTTAAACAAATAAATTATTGTACTTATTCATTTAATGTAATATACATTTCAATTAGAAAATCCTAAAATTTTTTAATTATAAGTAGATTAATTATATTCATATTATTAATTAAAATTAATTTTCTTTAAATATTTTAAGGCTACAAATATAGTTTTATAAGATTTATCTATTAATAATAAATAAAATTATGCGAATTAAGTTACGATATATTTAGTCTATAGAATCTGGCATCAATAATACACTTTCTATAATACTTTTGGTATAATATAAATCTTGCGATTCTTCAGTTAATCAATCTCCCTTTCATAAATCAAAATGTCATTCATATTAAAATTTAAGTAATTATATAATAATATTTAGAGAGATTAATTTTTTGTGCATTTTTAGTAAACTTTTTCTCAACATACATGCATTTTGAATTGCATTATTAATCTGTAAAACAATGTATAAAAATTTATTTAAATGAGCTATAGATTTTTATTATAGGACATAGTTTTACGCTGTTTCGAATTATTAATAGAGAAAGTAGTTAATCACAAGTTATTAAACAAATTTATGATAAAGCATTATATTTCTAATTTACTTTATTTAGAAATGTAGATCCTATGAGCATACTTTTTTATTGTTAAGGAATAATGAACTTTAATTTTATGATTCTCATAATTATAAATTAATTTATAATTGTTTGTTAATTTTTGATAATATACCAAAAAAAGAACATATCATTGCAAATATATTTTTTCAGGATACAAATAAATATTCCTAAAACATGATACTGTATAAAGTGAATAATTCTATTCATAATAATTGAATAATCTAAACAAAAAAGTTGCTGAAAGCGATTAATGTATTTTGTTATTTTTAATTAGTATATTATTTATTAAAGTTAAAATGATCTTGAAAATTTAAAATAATTTATATGTTGTAAAAAATATGAGTTGTATTACAATAAATATTGTTTACATTTAAATCAATTAATACATAAATTAGTTATTCATTTTAAATAATCTTACAAAGTAATTCTAAAGTAAAGTATAATATTAGCACTTTTAAAATAAAAAATAATATTATTGGGTGTACATTTGAAACTGGTAAATTATTATAAAATAAATTAAAATCAAATCAAATTAGTGGCAGTTAATGTTAGCTAACTTAAACAATTTTGGGCTCATTCAAAAGAGAAGTAAAAAAAGCTGGATTTTTTACAATTTGGGTTCTCTTTATTGTATCCCGTTAAGCAATATAACTTAAGTTTTTTAAGGTATAATTTAATGAATTTAGACTTGTTCAATTAAAGTCAATTTTTCTCGATCCAAGAGATGCGATAAAAAATACTTCCAATAGTAAAAAGTCCACCTATTTTTGAATTCTCTTTCAAATGAGCCCTAAAAAGTTTAAGTTAACCAACATTAACTGCCATTAATTTGATTTTATTTAATTTATTTTATAATTACTTCCCAATTTAGAATGTATTCCTACAATATATCTATAAAAGAATAAAATCATAAGAGATAGGTGGTTGTTATGTTTATTCAAATATAATTAATAGATTGATAAATTAAAAGGACAAATATTCATTAAGTTATAAAATATTCATATCTCACAATCCACAATTTTTTACAAAAAAATAATAAAAATTCGTTGATCAACTTAGATAGGCTTAGTTAGGAAGTTGTTTATTCCAGAATCTTTTGGTCTAGCATTAAAATTATCAGTAGTGTATGCAGTCAAGGCATTAATGTAGATTCAAAAACAATCTTAACCAAATAACTTGAGAGGAAACTGAGTAGCAGTCCACTTGAATTCCTTTGTAGACTTGAGGTATTCTTTATAGAAATGCTAATGTAGCTCTAGAGATTTACTCTAAAGAGCAACAGAACAGGCAGCATGAACAATTTGGGCTCAGCTGAAATGTCAAACATGGTTTATGAAGAACAATTAAACATTGGAAGTGTGAGAGAAAACTACACTAACAACACTATACTCATTCAGAATAAGCACTAGTACAGATATGGAGGTGGTAATCAGTGACCATGCTATAAAATAAATATTTAGTCATACACAAGTAATCATAAGTGAAGCGTGATTAATTTTACATATTAAAATAATATCGATTTAGTTGAATTGTTGATTAATCTTAACATTTACTTTTGTTCATTGATTTAATTCTTTTATCAATATTGTTAATAAAAAGCGATTAATAATTTTATTTATTAAATTGTATAAATGAGGCATTATTTCTTATTACACATTCTGTTCAATAATTTCATTTGATGTTACATTTTACTAAAACTAATTATTGCTGAGGACTGATAAGCTCTGATAAATATTTTCAAATAAAAAAATAAATTTGTCTTAATTTTTCTAAAGCTATTTTCAAATGTTTCTTGAATAATCAACCTCCCAAAATAATAAATATTCATTTTTTCCATATTATACAATGGTTAAAAATAAAATAATTATAATGATGTCAGGTACCTTCTATTGAAATACTGTTAATTGTTAGGTAAACTAGTTCCTTTCAAGCAGTAAAGAGTGTTATGAATAATTACAATAAAATTACTTTGCTTCAAAATGCTCTGCAAGACCAAATTTATTATTTAACTCATTTATTCAATATAACTCAGAAATGTGTCTAATTAAAATGATATAAATTAATTCATGTAACTGATTTGCGAAACTATTATTATAAATCCATAAGTTTATCTTTATTTAAAACATTAGTATTAAAGTCTCTGCATTTATTTAAATAAAGATATTTCGAAATAGATGGAGACATCCACCTTACAAAATAAAAATTTGTTTATTTATTTTAGATATAAGATATGAATTTATTAAATATTAAAAAAATACTTTGTATATAAAAATATACTAAAATTACTAATTGTTTAATTTTATTTTATATTTTAATAATGGATTAATAATATTGTAGTGATAGTGTAATATTAAATTTTTATGTTTATATCTTAAGAAAGATACATTTATATTTAATTATTAATTAGCAAATTCTCAAATTTAGAATTGTCTTTAAATTATAAGAAAGTATAGTGTATTTTTATTGTGTTTGCTTTAAATAAAATAATTTTTTTCCACAAATCCACCTTTAACCTCTTATAAATGATTAGTCTTTTGTATTTTTAAGAAAAAGAATCAATTGGTTCTGGTTTAATTTAATTAACTTTATAAGAATTTTAGATCAAATCTAAAAACAAGAGTGCTAATTTTTGTTGAAATATTTTTTTTCTATTGGATCTCATTCAAAACTACATTAAAAGTAAATATAAATGGAAAAAATTTATCCTAGCAATTTCTCATTTTTGGTTAAGTTTAAATTTTTTAATGTTTCAAAAAAAGATCATAAATCTTTACATTCCCTTCTTCAAAAATCAGTTAAAATTTATAGAGTATTATACTAATACAAAAAATATTGTATAAAAAGTTCATTAAATAAATATATAAATCTTTAGGATTAAAAATATGATTAACTAAATAAATTAATGAATAGAACATAATAAGCTTAACATATCCAATTAGTATTATGAGTCATAAATTTTAAATTTTGGTCGGAAATAATGTTAATTTTATTTAATCTCTAGAGTTTAAAAAGAGTCTATTCTTATTGAAAAGTTTTGATTTATATTGCATTTGATAAAAGATACAAAAATATTACAAACGCTTTATTGAACGATAAAACATTTTTTAAAAATCATTTTCTTCATAATTAGAGAAAAAGAAAATTTATAACCTACAAATTATCTAAATCCATAACATTTTTCAATATTAGTTTGTTGATTGTTGATTCTAAATAAGTTTATAGATAATTTATTGAGAAATTATAAATAAAAAAACCTACTTATTTTGAATTCAGAAGTTATTTTTTCCAGTAATAATCTCTAATTGCAAAATTTATACATTTATTAAATAAGTTATTTGGAGTTAATTAAAGATGTGTATGAGTATTAACAAAATTTATAATAAACTTAATTATACTTTTGTTAACTTCATCGCCAACATTTGCAATATTAGTGATGAAGCAAGAATATTATTATAATTATTAAATAAGCACCTATTTAAATTATACCAGATTTTTAATTGAGGGATTTGATATAAATAAAATATTTATTATTATGTGTTAAAATACTGCTATAATCAAATTACTATTATCATATAATAATTCAATTGTTTAATAGTTTAATTTTTCATAAAGAATTTTATTATTGAGTAAATGCATAAAATTATAAGTCACAAGATGGTTTATAAACTATTAATCCAAATCTCTAAAATATTATTTTTTTAATCTTGTTAATCAAAGTACTCTTTTAAAAAGATTATATGGGAATTTAGTCCTTTATAAAATATTCAACAGTCAGTATGTTAAATTAATTATACTATAGATCAAATTTTATGCTTTTTTTAATATTATTTTATTTGCTTTTAAAATATGCTTGGAACAATTTTAAACAATTTTCTAAATTAAATCCATTATATTTATAGTTTCTCTTAATAAAACAGTAGAATTATCTCTAAATATTATAGGAAATCTAATTCTTTTGAGTTTTGAAGAATATTCTCTAAAGGATTAAAGATTTTCACATTTTAAAACTATTGATAGTAGAGTTTTAAGAAAAACATCGATAAAAATTCATAATAGAACAAACACGAATCAACACAACAATATTGATAATGAATCGAAACATATATAAAATAATATAAATATATGAATGATTTGAGTTTTTAATTTTAAAATACTCAACTTTTAAGATAAATGAAGAAAGTTGTAATTAAGCTTAAATATTAGATTTATGATAAATATAAAGAAAAAAAGATTATTAAAATAAAATGATCAATACTAATATGAAAACATTAAATGGCGACACTAATCAGCCACACTACCTAAATATGTAAGTTACAAAAACTTTTTTTAAAAAATTTAGTTTTTAGAGGTTATTGCTGGTAAGAATAGTGATTGACCTTAACTAAATCTTTGAAAAGTATCAGAAAGAATCAGAAAAAACGCGATAATATTTAGTGATGGTGATATGTGTTGAGGTAAATAAAAGAATATTAAATTTAATTGAATTGTTCTTCCTCCATTTTGTTTTAAAAGTAACAATATTGGTACTGATAATTTATAATAATCCTCTTTTTTTTTTCATTTATCATGATTCATTTATTTTTTTCATTTTAAATTACAATCATAATTTATTAAAATGTTTTTACCCTTAGGTTTTAAATTTTCTGTAATTAAACTAAATTAAAGACTCCAATTATTAACTCCATCGTAAAACATAATAAAATACAAATATAATTCTTAAGAAGTATCAAATTAATGATTTATTAATTTTCTTTAAAGTTAAGCTGTTAAAATTTTAATATATTTAAAAATGAATCTTATTCTGATCTTGTTACTACTAAATTACATTTTATTTTTATTATTTAAAGATTTATGGAAATTCATTTTTGGGCTTAAGCTAGGTAGATAGTTATTGAATTTTTACTTAATCTTTTTTTACTTTAGACACCATAAAAAAAAGAAGTTAATCCTCCTCTGTTGATGAGTCCAGTTCCGGCATCGGCTTATGCTAACATTCCACCACAATTGGGTAGGCAGAGTGAACACGCCGGTAAGTGGTCTTGCATTCTTGTACGATACTTAATAAATTCTTCTATTTAATGCAATTATTAACTTTTTAAGTGAGTTCTTATGTTTTGGGAAAAAACCATTTCTCTGTAAAGATTTATTGTTTGGCTTTGCTAAAAGGGTAAAATCCCGAAAGATATTCTGTTAACGATTTCGAAAGTAAGATTGTTGCTTACTTTTCCTCAGCAAATATAGTCGAATCTGAGTATCCAAAAGGTCTGCCTATTAACTCCAGCTCTATTCTTGATGCAATCAACCCCAGGTTACAA
The DNA here is from genome assembly GCA_000711775.1 of Oxytricha trifallax. Classification (NCBI taxonomy): domain Eukaryota; phylum Ciliophora; class Spirotrichea; order Sporadotrichida; family Oxytrichidae; genus Oxytricha; species Oxytricha trifallax. The sequence continues at coordinate 172,387 of ARYC01000075.1, forward strand.
AAATAGGTGTTTCATTTATTTATAACACAACTTATATTATCAAAGGTCGACGTTTTTATTGGCGTGGTCCGCCTTTTCATTGCCTGACGTATTCTGAGGAGGTTCTTAGATCCGGACACAATACTTAAACAGAATGCCTTCATAGTTTCTAACTCAAGGATACCGTAAATGGTCAGGACAATGCTCCCAACTTACTAGGTTATAATCTAAGTTTATGTTAATTATAATAATATTAAATTAGTTTTATATTATTAATAAAAAAGTTTTTAAATTATTATAAATAAATTTGCAGATTCAATTTAATGATATTGTTAAAATCATAATTTAACAAACAATTTATTTTTAACATTTAAATAATTTTTAAAACTCAAAAATTTAAAACAGTAACCTATTAAATACAAATATGATATTTTATTAGATGATTGATTTAAATCTCTCAATTTAAAAATTAAGTATTAAGTTAAAAATAAAGATTTTTGTATTGGTTAATTTTTATATATTCTAAATGATTATAATAAAAAATTATATTGATTCTTGAAAAATCATTGATAAGGGAAAAAACCTATTTCATTATCGATAAAATACATAAAAAATAGGTAAATTGGTATAAGTGCAAATGAAGATTAGGAAACATTAAATATAACAGTCACGTTTTTAATATATCAATAAATTAAAGTTGTGTATTGGGGTTTATGATATATAATTTATTAATCATGCTCAATTCTTTGTTTAATTTAAAGATTTTTAAAATTCAAACAATATATATGACTAATCTACTATTCATAAATTATTTTTTAAAATAGAGAATTGTCCCTCCTTTTAAAGTTAGCAATCTCCCGAAAATACATCGCATTTTTCAGAGTATTATTCATCTTTTAAGATCTCATATACTATGATTCTGGGAGTACCAGATATATTATCAACCTGGAATTCAGAATTAATTTCTTCAACTAGCCCAGGTCAGCTACTGTAATTCTTAATGAGCCGATATCTTGAAAGATTAAGGATTTCTTGTTTTTATGTCTTTATGCAAATACCACTTTAAGTTCATTTACTGCAGACCCAATAATAACGACTGCATTAAACATTTTGCTTCAATGTCATCTATGAAATTTTACTGAATGATTATTTTATATGAATCGCCTTCCTCATAATATTCCATCACAATGAGAGTGTGAGTGGAGGTGTCAAATACTTAATATATTTTGACAGCGTATTTCTATTCTGCGAGACTTCTAATTACATGGATCTCTCTGCGAAGTAAATCTTTATCGAATGACTCTTTATACACTGCCTTTACTGCAACTTTTTAGGCATTTTCATGAAGTAGGGAATCATTAACAACTTAGGCTCGATAAACTTCTGAAAATTTACCAGTTCCGATTTAATTTTGCAATGAATAATATGTGAATAGAGGATCTGCAATAATGACATAACTTGAGAGTTCCTTCAGCAACTTTCTAAACTTCTGCTCATTACTTTTAAAGTTGAATTTTAATTCTTAGTTAAATTAGGCGATAGTTGTAGCTTCTTACAGGTCAGTAGCTCCAGTTGCACACTCCGCTTTCAGCATTTATGTTTTCTTCTTATTAATCAGCTGTGCATTGTGAGAGTGATCTTTACATCAACAATGATTTAAGGTGCTTCAATATCTAGCGGCATTTGTGGCAAGGGGTTGAAAGGAGAGCAAAATCTACATCCACAAAAAAGTCCTATCGCCAGTTCCCGACAGTCGCATTATACTCTCTGATTCAGCCTCTCATTTCCAAATCAATTATCGTCTACTCTTCTTCTAGGCATCGATGTAAATATATATGTCATCTAAAAATAATTATTTTTAGCATTTAGAATTTAAAACATTGAAGAACTATTTTTATAAATAACTTACTGATGTATTTTGCCTTCTGTTCTTCAGGTAATCTATCCGATTGGTCTTTAACAGTAGCAATAATTCTTTCTAAAATATTAATTACCTTTATAACAATTAATTTATTGATATATTAAAAACGTGACTGTTATATTTAATGTTTCTTAATCTTCATTTGCACTTATACCAATTTACCTATTTTTTATGTATTTTATCGATAATTATCAAAACATTTGTAAAACTGTAAAAAATGTAAAGTTATATATCACTGCAATACAAAAAAACAAGTTATTAACCCAAAAATTACAAATATAAACTGCTTTAATTGGTATTAATAATTACTATCATTCCCTATTCATCTATATTAATTTTATTCAAGTCTAATTTAAATCAAAGTGTTTAAGAACATATTCTTAAACAAAATTACTTAAAAGCAATTTCTAAAATATTAAAGACTACAATATAATCCCTTAAATTTTAAGAACTTATCTTATCTTCTTAGTTTGTTATCAATCCTTTTCTTTTCAGTTTTAATAAAAAATTTAAATGGATAATCATAAATTTTATATATTTTTTTTTGCAATTTTTTGCAAATAAATTGATAATTCATTAATATTTCCCACATCAGCTATAAACTTGTGTCTGCTTTTTATCTCATTATTTTTTAAAATATTTAATTAGAAGTTTTAATTAGTCTTTGGTCTCCAAAAGTATGCATTCAAACTTTAATGTATATAAATTCTAATTCCCTAATCTGATACTACTATTGTTTTTATTCAGTATTTGTATAATTTTATTAAATCACATTATTTTACAGAGTAAATAAGAAGTTTGAGGTTCCTAGTATCCGCTTTCACCTCTATCTATAATTGCGCCTGCTTGTGAATGAATGAGATTTTAAACTATAAACTTTAAAAGTAATCCCCAAACTTTGAATACTTATATTTTAGGGAGTAAGAGTAGCTTATTTGAAAAACATTTAAAATAAAAATATTAAACAGTTTGTAAACGAATATTAAAGTTATTTTTATAGATTTGATATTTTAAATTTTATATTATCGAAATGATAATCTATATTATAATTTTCCTTCTTGCCTCAGTTCTTTTATTAAATATTATATAATTATGATAGGTATTATAATATATTTTTTATTATAAAAGTGATTGCTTTTTATTTAAATATACTAAACTAAATTTATTTTTAGTTTTACCAAAATAATTCATTTAAGTTTATTTAGTTTTATGGAATGGATTTCTATTTTTTTATAAATTAATTTAGAATAACTTATCTTTATATTGATTATAATGTGAAACTTTAAATTGGCGATAATTGAGTTTAATTTCTTTTTGTTAAAATAGATTAAGTATTAAATTAAATAATTGGCTAAAATTGGAAAATTATTTACGTTTTTAGTCATAAATAATAAAAAAAATATAATAATATTAATTTTATTTACTATATTTAAAATTTTAAGCATAAGTACACTTAAGAAATAAAGGTATTTTAATCACGATTTAATGGACTATTTAATTAAATATTTTAAAATATTAGATAGGTTATAATCGATAATATATTTTTTACTAATTTAAAATAAAACTTATATAAAGATTAAGAAATTTTTATTGTTGTTGTAAGATTTAGAAAGATGTATCCTTTCGAGAGTTTTTCTCTCATTAAAAAGATTTTTGTAAACATTTTATTTCATTATTATTACACTTATTATGTTTTTTTATTCATTATAATTTAACACTCTGGATGTATTCATATTACTTCAATATGAATAATAATTTTATTCAATTTAAACATAAAAACATTTGCTATATTTATTATTAAATATAAAAAAATCATATTATAATAAAATTTAACATGGACTAATTATAATTATTTATAATTTTATTGATTTTTTATAAATGTCTTTTAGAAAGGAATTTATTATTTTACATTATTAGCTTATCATGTATTTTAGAATATGATTTCAATATTTTAATTCCATAAAGTTTGTAATTGTTTTATATATTAATTTTTAATGAAATTTTTGAAATAAGTTTAAACTTTAATACAAATTAATAATTAATAATCAAAAATGGAGCAAAATGTCTGATCAAAAGGTGCAGTCATTCAATATTAATGTAAGTTACAAAAAACATATCTAACATTTTATTTTTACAGGTGATAAATCTTGTAAAACTGAAGACTTAAACGAACTAGGAGTTCTAGAAATCAAAGAGATTAATAGGCTCAGGAAATCACTATTCTTAATGAATACGATGATGATGAGGATGATGAGGAAGATTAAACATTTTTTTAATTTACAATTACTAATCTTACTATTACCATTGTTAATTATTGTTTATTAATTTGAATTAAATTACAGCTTATTTAAAAAAATTATATGATTATTTAAATTTGTATAATACTTAAAAATTACTGATTCAAGCTGCTTTAGTTTAACCTAGAAATACTAGGTCGATAAATATTTATGAACTAAAACCTTTGCATTTAATTAAAATTTAATTTATGGCGGTATAATTACTTCTTTACATTTAAAATTTAAATTAATTAAAGGTTTGGTATAATATATTAAATGGATTTGAGATTTTTTTATTATTTTAGTTTCATTTAAATTTAGAAAAAATCTCTAACTCTATTATTCTTTCACCTCCAGTTGCTTTATTTCCTGTTCTTCACTCATAATGACAGAATTTTTCAGCTTTGCTTCAGTTAATGATTAAGAACAGAAAATAAAGCTCCGAAAATACTACTATAAGTTATAAAAAAAGATTCACTAAATTTTTATGAAACTAAATTATTATCTAAATCTAAATCAAAATTTATTATGATAAATCGCACAGCCAATTAATTTTTAATCTATATCAAAACAATTATTCACTTAGTTTTATTTCACTTTCAAGAGTGTTTTAGTTTTTCAATTCATCCAAAACATATTTGATGAGAATGAATGCATGAAATTAAATAACTTTCTTTTAGAATTGAAAATATTGTTTTTTTATCAATATGTATGCTTTAATAAACGTGTTAATTATAAATAATAACTTATAAATACTTTAATTATTGTTTAAAAATTATTTGATTATTATACCAATCCTATTATATATCAAGAATAAATACTACGAATTTATTTACTAATAACCATATAGATTCATTGAATTTTATTAGATTTCTGAGGAAGAAAAACTAAATACTAGTATGGTATAAACATTTAAATAGACTTTCATACATAAATAGTTTTTGTTTACGAGAAACATGCTCTAACGAGGAAATCATTAAAGTAAAAAAGATTTTTAAATTATAAAATTAATTAATTTTTAAAGAAAAATTTAATCATATTAGATGTTTAATAGTGAAAATATTAATTACTAAAAACTAATATTAAAACATTCTATTAAAATTTAATATGAAACAAATAAAATAAGTGTTCTGTCAATATTTATAAAATACATAAAAAATATGGTAAAATAATTAAGTAAAAATATTAACTCACTCTAAATTTAATAGAGTGTAATATTTTATTTTAATGATAAAAAGTGAAATTTTATTTTCATTTTATTGAATAGTATGCAATGAGTATGAATAATTAATTTACTATTACTATTTTGTATATAGTTATATTTTAAATTTTTAAATGTCTTTTCTCCAGTAAAGAAACCAAAACTGAAGGAAATATATTGTGTTATGAACATGAATTGATTTGGAATTGATAAAACTTTATTTTAACACACTTAAATTCAAAATTATTTATAAATTATTATAAAAATAACTAATAAAAAAATTTAATTTGTCTTATATTCAAATAGGTAAATTTTGTCAATAATTATTATTAAAATATAGTTAATTTTTTTATTTATTTATAAATAAATGAAAGTAAATACAGCAAAAAAAATTAATTAATTGAGTCATTAAAATTTAAATATATAAAGGTTGAGTTTTATTATTTTAGTTATTCAAATCAATAATTCTTTATTTTAAATTTTAAAATTAATTTTTATTTTTACAAGTTATTTAATTTGCTTCATTTTTATTTCAACATATCACTCTAATTTAAAATATACAAACTTAAAATCCCGTTTAATTATTTTTTAATAGTTTAAGTTTATTATAATAAGATTTATTTTAAAGTTACCTGCAAATATTGAATTTATTATAACAAGATTATGAAATTTTAATTTGCTTGTTAGTTATTTTGGTAGCCAAAAAGTTAAAAATTAATCCTTCTTTATATGCTTTTTTCATTAAATTACTTAATGTTTAAGGTAAATAAATTATTTTAAAAAATATATATTATTAATCTATTAAACATGGAACTTTTGTAAATTCTTATTAAAAAAAGATTTAAATATTCTCAAAGTTTATGAAAGCGATCAAATAATATTTTTAACATTAATTGATTTATAATTTATTTAACAGCGTTTTATTATTGTAACCTACCAATCTATATAAATTTTTGATAAGCATTTGTTTAAATAATATTTAAGTCTAAGAAATGTTTTATTTTTTTCCTTCTCTTATCAATTTAATATTATATGCATTTTTATCATTTACTTTGAATATAGACATAATTCTTTGGCTACTCAAAAAATAATTCTTGTTAATAACAATTTGCTAAATGATGAGTTGTATTTTTATTATATAAGAGGAATAAGTAAAGTTTATAAAAATAATCTAATTGTATTAAAATAAAGATAATTGTTGACTAAATTTGGCTTATATTTAAGAAAGTTTGATAAATAAAATCTCAATAAATTAAGTAGGCATTTACATAATTATTGCTTTTTCTATTCAGAATATTTTAATTATATTTAGTAGGAATAGTAATAACTTAGAGTAATTAATCAAAATCAAAATACTCAATAATAACCGGAAAGTATAAATGCAAGCGAATCGTCTATTGAGAAAATCAGCATAGTCGCGGTTCCCCGCTCTCCTCACTCACAATTTTCAATCTATGCCTAAGCCTGTTCTTGCCTTTTTTATTCTCCGTTGTTATCTTCTTGTTCTATGTTGTTCCTCTTTCTCTCTGTTGATTTTTCTTGTCTCTTCCTTTGACTCCCCTAAGATCAGTTGGATTGTTCTATTATTGAAAATGAAGCCTTGAATTTCGAGGGTGTCCTGCCAGCTCACTGAATCTCACTTCAAAATCTTCGTTTTCGTTCTCAATCTGATCTTTTACATCATATCTCTCATAACTATGTCATCCCACCATTATTGCCTAGGTACTCATCTGCTTGTTGCCATAGTAGTTTGTTCTTCATTTCCTTGTCATTTCCCATCCCCTTCCTTACCGAACCCTCTTCTAAGTTTAACATGAGGTAGTCTCTCTACATATTTATACAATCTATCCAATCTTTGGCAAAGATTTGGAATATAGGTTCCCCTTGAAGATCTAGGACTAGATGGTTGATTGTAAATATGGAGATGATTCCGCAGTCCTCTGGATCTTTCACTTTGTGAAGTTCTGTTTTGCTCTCAATTTTCTTCATTCAGAATATTTAACCTAGAGTGCCTTCCATTAAGTCATTTAGCTGTCTGATGCGCTTTGAATTATCGCTTAGCTATCGACCTCCTGGTGTCGTACACTTCCAGGATCTTCGAGTCTCACATTATTCTAAAATTATCCAATTCAGGCAATTTTTTATGTTTCCTTGACAGCAAACTGGAAGTATTATTCCTAAATTTTCTTCCAGTTGTCTAAACAATCTGCCGTTCTCCACTTTATAGTGATTCGTCCAAATGGCTCTCTTAAAGCTTTGAATCCTGCTGTCATTCACGACTATTGGTGGAAGAATTATAAAGTCGTTGTTTCCTTGGTTGAATTAAACTTCTCCAATTAAGTTCGAAGTCATTTCTTTGGTCTCATCTGTGATGTGTTTTCCCGGATTATGTCAAAGTGCTTCTAATCTTAGATTATTTCCTAGTAATTATTGTGTTGTAATTTTGACCATAAATCTTACTCTTTCTCCTTTCTTCTTCTTGCTTTCTTCCTGTAATTGTATTTTCTTACCAAATCTTTTTTTAGTTTTGCTCATGTGCTCGTGCAGCAAACTATCGTAGTTATTCATGACACTGTTCAGTCTTTATTTGTTCTTCGAGAAAATGATTTTGTCAAATCCTTTGCACTAGACTTTCTGTTAAATCTATCAACATTTTGAGCTCCATCTGATATTCTTGGATACTTTGTATATCCGTCTTCGTGTTTGTCTAAGTGGTATTTAAGCCTTAGATTCGTGAATTCTCTTACTTGTGTTGATTTTCCAATTTTAGCTTTTTGCTCTTCAATCCCATTTTTATTTTAGTGGAACTCTTGCGCTTTAATCACTTGCAATTTCCAGAACCTCATTGTCTTTCGATCTGCTATTGTTATTTAATCAAGCCTCCTGCACCTTCTGCCACAAATCCCTTTTCTTGTTATATTAATCTAATCTTCCCGATCTTCCTGTTCTTCGTTCTTTGCTCTCTTCTTTTCTGAAGCTTTTTACTGAATTTTTATTAGTTCATCGTCCTTATTTACTGCCATAATAATTTAAAAATTAATAATTATTTTAATTATGATTGCACTTAGTCTTTTATTATTTATATTTCTTAAATTATCTGAATTTAAATTTTCATTTTTTGGTGAATTTTTTCAAGTTCCCTTTCATCTAGATTAATAAATTAGAAAGATAATTGCTAGTGATTTACCAAATTCACATGAGCTTTCTGATAAAGCTTTCTACTATACTAAGGCCTATCAAAGGCATGTAGGGGTCGCTGGGAGCAACGCATAAGAGACCTGTCGGCGGGGTTCAATCTGTCAGCTATTCATTCCTCGAGTGGCTGGATCCTAAGATTTCCCTGCATTGATGAGTCTATGGCTTGAGTTCATTTTCTTAGGTAATAGAGAGCAGGATGAAGGTACTCTCTGACTTAAAAAGTAAGAAGACGAAAACCATCGAAGCCAACGATAAGGATTTTTCTCCCACACCGGGTTAGGGTGCTGAAGCTACCACAGCGAAAGGACAGGGATTATATTTCCCAGAAGCGGTGAGACCGGTAAGTGTTTTTCTCCAACTCCTGTTATTTAGTCTAATTACGAGCTTTGTCCCCGGATTATAACTGGCTGACATCTTGATATTCGGAAGATACTAGATAATAGTGAGAATGGTTTTTCGGAGTTTTCTACTTCACGAAAGTCACGTCACGGAATATGCCACGTCAACTCACTCAGATACGTCTGCGTCACGTCTAAGATTGATTTTTTGATTTTTAGTATTAAACAGTGATATGTTAAAACTTATTTGATGTTAATCAATTAACTATCCCCTTTCATCGAGGTTCTAATCTCTTTTTTTGACATAGCCACAATGAATGGTTTCTTAATGTTTGATAATATTCATTTTCTCCAGTTTTCTTATCTTTTGATTTAACCAAATCATGTTTGATATGATTTCATTCTATTTACTGGTGGTTACTAAGTTAATCATCCTTTGTCTCTTATTATTTTTGAGAATATTATTAGGTCTCCTGTTGTGTTTATTAGGTTACTGATCTTCAGATTGTTTAAATTCATTAATATTTTGTGAATATTGCAATATGGCTCATCCCATAGTTAATTATTGTTTTTCCCTAACTTATTGTCATCATAGTATCCATGAAACTTTTGGATTAAGTAAAATCTTCTTCTTTTTTTTATTTTTTTCCTTGTTTAACTATCTCATCCTTTGCTAGTTTAGGTCACAAGAACTCATGTTGATCTTTTTCATGTTCTTCAGAACTAGGTCCCTTATTATTTCACTGGTGTGTGTGTTTATTATAGATGTATTATATTCCTTAATATTTTATTAGGAATGTCTTTTGCCGTCCTTAATGCAATTCTTTTGAGTTGTAGTTCAATTTTTTCTATTTCTTCAATTTTCACGAACTAAGCTGCCACCAGAGGTGAGTATTTATAAATAATCAGTGAAAGTATCTACGTCATTATTATGGTATCATATACTGTTCGATTGTTTGAGCTTGTAAGTTTTTGGTAAATTTTATTTTATTCATTATCTTATTCCATATAATTTTTAGTTAATTTTGAATATTTAGTCCTAGATGTCTTATTTCTTCTATTTTCTTAATTGCCTCTATTTCAATATATCTCGAAGATCTTACATCATTTTAAAATATAATTTTTTGTGTTTAGTTCTAAGTTTTGTATTTTTTTTTCTTTCTACTGTTGATAACTATTCTGAATTGTTAAGAATTTTTATTTTATAAGAATGTCGTCTGCAAATTAATTAGTTTACCTTTTTGAATAATGACATTTTCTTCTTCATTACAGAAGCTTTCTTCTTCATGGTTTTCGTTCATTATTTCATTTCTCCTGCTGAGTTCTTACTATTTATTTCCTCTTTTGTCTTTAATCATTTGCCTATAAAATTCTAGAATATGTTTTTTTATTTGCTAATCCTCCACTCTCGTTTTTTTATATATAAATCCCTTTATTAGTTAGCATTATTTTCTAAGTTTTTGTTAGTCTATTTACCATTTAAGGAACCCTTTTTCATCTTTCTTGTCTAGGCACTACTCTAAGTCTCTAATTGCTCCATCCATTAAACTTTAATCTTTTAGAAATGTCTCTTATCTTTGTATTATTACTCTTAACTGCCCATTCGGTGGTATATGAGCCAGTTCCTCACCCTTGGTTTATTTCCCTAATTTATTTTCAAAACATTATTTTATTGGGCTTTCTAAGTTATCTGCTGTTATTAATCTTATTTTTTTCAATAAAATCATTCCAGCAATACTTTCTTAAGTCTGATATACTAAATGTTCTTTCTTTGACCGATAGTTTAAAGTCATTTTCCTGGTATAATCTTAGTCTTACTTAAATGAATTTGTGGTATATTAATGTCTTTTAATTTATTCCCATCCTATTGTTTTCACGATCGAGAAGATCTGATCCATTTGGTTTTCTGTAACATGAGTTTTCACTCCTTCTGAAATGGGTTTTTTTCAAGCCTTCTTTGTTCAATCTTATTCACAGTTCTTTAAAGTGTTAATTGCAATCTTCCATGACAATTATTATTTTTGGCACTTTTTTTTTAGTGATTTATCAAGTAAATAAGTCAAATTTGGATCTCTTTAATAAATTCCTTCCTGAATTGGGGGTATGTAAGCTTTAATACTCCAAGTTACATATTGTTTCAAGGTTTTTCGTTTTCACTTCGAATTTGCCGTTATTCATAATCGATACTCTCCATTTCTAGCTAGTTGAGTCTGTTCTATATTCTTGTTGTTGAGACAAATTATCCTTTGCAACTAGTTTCCACCAGGCCTATATTGTCAGAGTTTTTGTTCTCTATTTCTCTGAGTAGTTTTCCTTTTTAAGCGTCGAGTTCAGACCTCTTACATTTTGCAGGCAAATTTTGATTTCTTATGTCTATTCGTGTTGATATATTTCTTCTTGCTGATGATGTCCTCTCTTTTTTTGGATCTACACTTCAGCAATTCTCTCTTCCCTTCTCACCCATTCTTCAATATCACTAACCGAACTGTCAGCTATTTTCAGTCTTGACTAATAATTCATTTTTTTTGTAGTGATTATAATTCAACTAAACATTCAGTATTTTTGATATATTATGTTTTCGGATACAAATTTGACTTTAAATATTTATTGTAATTGTCAGTGTTTGTTGTTGGGGATTAACTTTCTCATCTTGGCCTTTAACTTCTATATGCACCACCAGTTTCCTCCTCGCACTGGTTGGCTGTTTTTAGTTCTCCGTTTTCCCGCGTATTATTTACTGCCTTAATAATTTTTATTAATTATTATTTAAATTAATTATAGTTATTCTAATTTAATTCATGATATTATCTTTTTAATCATATAACAAATTCTAATGTTTTATATCTTTTTAAAAGATTCTATGATTTACATACATTTATAAAACTAATTAATTTTATCATGAAACTTTTAAGAAGAATATTTTTGTTGCTGTTGTAATTATTTAATTTGCAAATTAATCAGACAATTATTCCTTTTTTATTTCATTATTTTAATGAATTATGAAAAATAATAGGAAAAACTGATGACTATATAGAAATTAATTAAAGTTATTTATAATACTTATTAAATTATAAAAAAAATGACATGTAAAAAACGGTTCATCTTCCTCATCTGTTTAACTATAGTCATCTTCAACATCTTTATAGATTTTAATCCTTTCTTCATTTCGTGTTGCGAAACGACAACTATTATGTTGCTAGGTAAGATCTGTAAAAATAAATTATAGGTATACTTTTTGTAATTACAATCATATGAGAGCGCTACATTTCTACAGGCTTCTGTTCTTAAAGAATTCTTTATTTTTATTAAGCTGTTTGAACTATAAATTAAATTATTATTTAATATTCAAATAAACTTAGAAGAATTCTATCTGATACTAATTATTAACAAATATTTCCTGCATTTTTATAAAACTTGTGTTATGTAACAAAAAATTTGATTTTTATTATTTTTAATGAATTAAATATTAAAATTATGTTATCATTAATTAATTCATATTGTTTATAATTATTATAATTGATAATTTTTATATTAATTAATTTTGTGCAAGCATTTTCTTTATATGATTACATATCTTTTAATGTAACATTTTATCTTTTATTAATAATTTTGAATTAAATCTTCACATATAACCAATATCTTTTCAAATTACGAATATATTTATAAATTATTTTTTGCATTGATTAATAATGAATATCTTGCAAATTCTTTTAAATATTTTAAATTATTTTTCAATCTTAAATCAACACAAAATTTTGGCTCATTTCAATAACTAAGTTTTATATTATTACTATTTCTAGTCACCCAGCATATAGTCAATTCTATAAAAATATTAGCAACAAAGAAGCTATCATATATACATTTATAGATGGTTATAAGATAAATTGTTGCAGTGATTGCTTGGTAGTGGTTTGAGTAGTACTTATTTTTTAGAATGAACACTAAGATAAAATGTTAATACTTTTGAATTTCAACTACATCTATTTTCTTATCATTTTACACTCCAGGAAGCAATAGATGATAAAATAATCAGTTCTTATAAAAATATTGTCAATCAATTATTCCAATATTAGATTTGAATATTAATTTTTAATTAGAAATTGATTAATTACAACCTAAATACGGAGTAAGTTAACCTAATAAATATGAATTTTAAACATCAGTCTTTCTAATATTTCTTAAAAGTCTTATTTTTAATTTAAATTATATTTATGTCATTAAAATCCTACTTCTTCAACCACATCTTCAACTACATCTACTGTAAACCTAAACCCCAAAAATTTTTAAAAATGAGAAAAACAAAAACCTAACTGCCACTATTTTGGCAATACTACAGTTCGAGCTTGAAATCAAAATTCCTAAACAAATGTGTGTTAGTAATAATTAAATTTAAAAATGACAATACCAAAGTATATTAATTTGGGATTAAACTCAGTCAAGCGATAAACAAATATTTCTAAATGTACAATCAATACTTGAATAAGTAAAATATGAATAGCTTCATTTAAAGGTATTACTAGCTGTAATATGTTCTAGATTATCTAATAAAATTTATTTACAAAGTATATAAATCCTGATAACTGAAATTTATAAATATTTAAAAATAAATTTAAAGATGGAAAGGTCAAATCAAATCAAAATTTTATCTATTATATTTATGTCAATAATATTATTTTAGCTTATAGTAATAATTCATTTAATTAATAAGAAAAAAAGTTATAGTAATGTTAATATATTGATAAAATCTTTAAAGCAAAGGATATAAAATGGTTAATAACATATTTAACATTTAAATAATGACATTTAATTCATCCATTTTAAAATCAAATACAAATGGCTGCTTTTTACTTAAAATAATATATTTTCTTTTTATATAAGTTAAGATAAATGTAAAAGGTTTTCGATAATAATTGCGAAAAATTAATATAATTTTTGAGAGAATTTAAGATTATTTATCAACTTAATTGACCAAATAATCTATTCTAAACTCATTATTTTATAAACCTTACTCCAACCCACTGGGTTGGAAATGAGATTTGTTAAAGTTTAATATATATATTTTTAAAAACTGGTCTTTCTTAAATTATTCATGAAACATATAAGGATTTTAATTAAAAATATTAGATTATTTTAATGTTCAATGTCAATATAAATGTTATAGTGTATAATTGAAAACTTGATTAAAACTTATCCTAAAATATTGGAACATCAAAATAATAAAATTTTATTTATAGTATCCTTCAATTATTTTTTTGTATGGATAATTCAACTCAAAATTTAAGGTGAAATCAATGATAGCTCACGATTTGTGCAAATCACAAATGTATATCTATTTTTTTACATAATTATTCTTTATAATTTTTAATAAATCTTAATTATTTGATTTTGATTCAGCTGAAAGTTTGATTCAATTTATTTATTGAATTTGACATTTACATGTTTCATGATAACTTTTGCTTTTAAATACTTTTCATCAACTATAAATAGTATCATTAAATATAATTGTTATAAATTATAAAATTATAATTGAATTGTTGAATTTGAATAAATAAATTATAGCTTCATTTTTAAATCATATTTATTAATGCTACTACGTATTTGATGAATCGCTATTTCAAACTTAACTTAAATTAATTAAACTTAATCTAAAGATTTGAATAACCGCCTTGTTAGTCCAATAGTACTACATTCTAATAATTTATTTGAATAAATTAGGCCATTTAACGAGCAACACATAAATATGAATTAGGTTAATAAATTTTATATTATTAATTATTTAAGCAATCAATTATATTAATGTCTAAAATATAATACACATTCTTGCTTTACATTAAGGGCTAATTACTCCCTTTGTAAATAAAAAATGTAACTTTCTTAAGTGAATGTGGAAAACAACAATTACATTTAAAGATAATTTGTGTTGTAATTGTAGATGAAATTATTAAATAAGCTCCATATCTTTAGTACATGACCTAATCATAATGCCTAGATTTTTCACATTATTGGATTAAACGTTTTCTCTCCATATAACAATTAATATGTTATTAAAATTATTGAACTTATGAAAATTGTAACTCCATATAAAATATTTAAATATAAAACTATAGGATGACAATGGATTGAGAGGAGCAGAAAGATGGATAGGTTCTACTAACTGGAAACTAGACAATGCGAAGTTCTGGAGAGACCAAGAAGAAATTGAAAACATTATCATCCCCAAAAGTTGTCAGAGTAAGATGAAGAATTGCCAAAACTGGGTAATCATGAAAGTAGAGAGGAACTCAAAGCAACTGGAGATATTTGATGTGAGAAAGAACGTTGAGAGCCTAGCAATAATCAAAAAGTTCGTGAAACAACTGAACTAAATGACTCAAGAGACAGTAGGTCCTCAATTCAGAGCTGAGAGAGTGACCAGCAAAGTAGAGACCAATTAAGTTAGAGACCCAGAAGACTGTGGAATGTTGGCTTTGCTTATAGCAAATCATTTGGCGTTAGAATTGGAAGGAGACCCAATATTCTAGATCTTCGCAAAAGATTGGATTAACATGCAAAGATATTATCTCATGTTCAATCTAGAAGTGGGATACAACAAAATGGAGATTGGCAAATCGGGTTTAGCAATTGTGGAAGAAGAGGCAGAGAAAAACTTAGAAAAAAGAAGCTCATTAATATGGAAACAGGCGGACAAACAGATGGGGGTAGAAGCAAACATTTCTACTAACCTTGTGGACAGATGGGAAGAGATGGTCATGGTGAATTAATGGCAATCAGAACTGGAGCAAGAGTTTGAAAAGTTTGAGAAAGACCTCAATGGAAGCAACAGTAAGAGCTTAAACGAGTTGAAAAGCTGCTTGTTTAGCGATCGTCAAGAAGTATTACCAAGGGTAGAAACTCAGATTAGACCTCAAGCGGAAGTCGAGAGGGACATGAAAAACCTCGATGAAAAAGGGTAGTAAAAACAGAACATTGAAGATGAGGAGAGGAGAGAGATCAAGCAGCAAACCGAGAAAGCAGAGGCTAAAGTGAAAAAAAGGAGAACCGCGAGGTGAGGCATCATTCATCAGGATATTATAATTCAGGAACTGCTATCTAAATTACTCAATGTGTTTTATTAGTATTTGTTTTTAATTTACCTACAGTTATTTACTACTTCTATAAAACTATATTCTAGTTTCAATTAATTTCATGAGTACGTTATTAGAGCATTTAAAAGTTGCTGGGTAAACTGTAAAATATTCGATGTAATATAAATTCTTATAAACTTTTAATTTATTCAAAATTATAACTAATATAAAACAATTATATTAATTGTATTACTTGATAAATTGCTTATTGCATTTATTTGATAAAAAAGATAGAGAAAGAAAGGATTTGAATTTAAAGCAGCTCTATTACAGATTAATTTTTTAAAGATGTCGAATTTTAAAGTCATTTTACTGGAATTACTGAAAATTAACAAATGATATGATAATTATTTAAAAAATGAATAAAGATTAAATAGTATACTCACTTGAAAATCTGTTCAGGATTCATGAAATAAGAACATATTCTATTATTAAGTTCTAAACAATTTAATGTACCTTAATAGCTGGAATCTAAAATGAGTCACTAGACTTATTATTGTAAATTTTTAGAGAATGACCTAAGAAAGAAATTATTAATGAATATAAAATATACTACTTCAATGTAACAATTAAAAGACTAATATAATTAGCTCATGTGTTTCACAAATACAGACAATACGAGACTTACTGAATGCTAATAAAGATATTTAATTGCGATTGTGAATTAAGTAGTTTCCCATTTTTTATTTATTTATCTACTTTATTTATTGACTAATTCATTTACTTTTATCCATAGAATAGATTATTGTCCGAGAAGAATATCAATATTAATTGCACAAAGAGACTTGCCAAGAATAAAAAGTAAATGAGAGAAGAAGACATGCATTTAATTATGGAATTTTTTGAATAAAGTAAATCTACTATAATAATCAATTAATAAATGTTATAAAAAAATAACTAATCACAGGATGAAGAAATTCAATCAAAGTTCAAGCAAAATAAAATTTATAATTTTTCATATTTAGATGGGTTTAGTCTAGTGAGAACGGTAATTAAATTGATCAGAGATTTATTGAGAAGCAGAAATAGGAAAAGTTACATTAAATAGCACATCTATGAAACACAAAGCATAAAAAGTAAAATTGTTAGATTTTCTTTTTATTAACTCAATTCAAATACTTTTGCTGCCTTTTAAGTCAAATTATTAAACTGCATTTATTTTATTAAAAAATTTCATGAATGTTAAATATAGCTGTATTCTTTTGATTCTTCTTTACTTGTCTTATCATTTCTGTATATAATATGTTATTTATGAGACTATCAAGATTTATATATAACTTTTTTAGAAAAAATAAACATTTTACTAAATGACAATTATCTATACAAGTAGAGATCAAATATTTACTTTTTACATCTTTTATGTGGCGAGTATATATATACAGCAGGTATATGGTTGTATTATCATAAAATTCACGCCATTTATTGATGAAAGCTAAAGAAGAAGATATAATATAATATAATATAATATAATATATAAAAAGAAAATGATTTTAAATTAATGTGGCAATTTGCAAAAGCTAAATTATTTAATTTAGCAATTCATATTTAATTGCTGCTAGGTAAATAATTTAATTAATTTTATTTTTTATTGATTAAATAAGATAATATTATAAGGTTTAGTTAATTTAAGTCAAAATCGGAATTAGTCATTAATCAAATTAGTGGAGGCAATGTTATTTATTATTACAGTTGTACTTTATTATTAATTACTCTTTCTTCTAGAATTAAATTTTATCAACATTCTTGTAGAAACACATTTTAATTTGGAAAATTAATAATAGTAGATTTAATAAATATAAAAATAATGGTAGTTATACTTAACAAATTTTTAAAGTATCTTGGGCTCATTCGATAGAGAACTTACATTTAGCTTTACTTTATTATTAGCATTTCTATTTTTTCGCATCCCCAACCAGTACACTTAACTTAAGTGAAGGGTATAATTTATTGAATTTATATGCAACTATCAAATTTTAATTATCTTGTTCCAGGTATGAGATAAAATAAAAATTGTTAAGAATATATATAAATGAGAGGAAAATAGGAATTCTCAATTGAGTGAATGGGCTCAAGATCGTCTAATAACTTAAATTCAGCTATTTTGATTTATATTAAAATTAATTAGAGTTAATTTATAAAATTCAAATGTACTTCTAGAATTAATATGTTATATTGAATATCATATTTATGGCAAATATTTTTTTAAGTTAAAGTATAGTAAATAGGATAATAAGTTGAATTATAATAATAAATATAGACAAAAACTTGTTTAATTTTTAATAAATAATGCTAATAGTAGTCATTGCATGTCTTAATTGTTATAGATAATTTTTTAAATTTATAATATTATGGTTTGTATAAAATAAAATATAAATAACAATTATAAGCATGATACATGATATGTAAAATGAGAAAGTAGTAATGTATACTTTAAAAAAAATTTTATTATATTTATAGAATAATTTCCTGAATTATCGATTTACTTGAAAAATTGGAAAGTCAATAAATTAAATTGTGCTAATAAATTTGAATTAAGAAATCAAGGTAATATATTTTTTAGAGCAAACCTCTTAACAAATCTACTAGCGAATATATTAATAAAAGGTACAACTAACCTTGTGTAATTAAAAATTAAGTCAAGAAAATTACTCACAAATTAAAATAATATTGCATTGTTCAAATATATAATGAGAAATAATTGCTTTTATTTGTAGGAAGTTGAATCAGGTCACGATTAATTTAATTCGAGACAAATATATGAAGCAAGTATTGGTGTTTTTTTTTGTCAGAGAATGTAAATTTATTCTTTTAATTGTTTATCGGACTTAATATATACAGTTAATAAGCAAAACCAAAATTTAAAAATTAGTTTTATGAATAATTCTTAAGGCTAATTCTATAAACTGATCTCTCTCTTACTGCTCTGTAGATGTGTAAGTAAAGGATTATATGCTTAATTCTAAACCTCAGAAGAAAGTCAACATCCTTAAGAAGTTCTTAGATTTATTTATTTATCAATAAAATCTTGAAGTTTGTGCCTACTTTTCTCTCGAATACCCGGACAAAATTATTTCGATCGCGGTTCCCTGAGTTGCAGATTTCTGCTACATCTGTTGCTTACATTTATAAACAAATTGTTATTTATTACCAATGTGTGAATTGTATTCTAAGGGTAATTTAATTTACTCTCCATCTTACAAAAAAACTTAAGTTATATTTATAATTAAATGCAGAGTGACTAATAAACTATAATATTAAGTTTATACATTCTGACGAGATTTTTGCGAGATAGAGATTACCTTCAACACTTTAATCTATATTACTAGGTATAAGAGACATAGTAATATAGAAGTAATATGACAGAAAGTCGAGATATTAGTGAAGATGTTGAATTAGAAACTAATCTTAAATTTTAATCCTTACAAAATTAAGAAATAGCAGAATGTTAAGTTTTTGAATAATTCAAGGAGTATTACTCTTAATAAATATTATATAATATTCGTTGGTAATCTTCCTGTTTATAATACAATAGAAACTAAGAATAATTATGACCAACTTAGAATAACACCATCCTTGAATTACCTTACAGTACGCAAATTATTAAATTAATTTTTACAGTGATGTATAAAAAGCTATTACAAGAAACAACGACTATACCTTTTGACTCATTACTTACTAATAATAATAGTTGATTATCTGTAAGACTAGCGAAAAGAGTAGATGTTAGCTGCTTGAAAGTGTGCTAAACAAGATGAGTGACTGAATAAATAAGTTGGAGAATTAAATTAATGAATAATTTATTTAAAAAATCTATATTAAAGATTTATACCTTTGAAGATTATTTTAGCAAAATCTTGGGTTGTATAATTCAAATTATAAAACAAAAAGAAAGAATTGGATTAAAGTTTAAATTTATGAATTCAAAAAAAAATTTAAAAAAATTTGAACTCTGCTTCCTAGGTATCATTTTTAATTCATTCATCAAAATTTATATTTCACATCACAATTCTTTACACGAAAGCTCTTATCATTTACCTTTTGACTGATAAAAATAATGTATTTACCTTTATTTATAATTAATAATCAGTTTTAAATAAAAAAAGTAGAAGTTCCACTCATAGATTTCTTTTATCTCACAAACAATTCTTTATAATTTTATAAAAAATTTAATTTGAATAAAGTTGTATGATTGAATAATATATTAAAATTAAAATTAATTTTACTATGATGGGGATTATTAAAGATTAGAAAAAATAAGAATTAAATGAACGTACAAACTGATTTATTTCTTTAGATTAAAAATATTTAATATTATTATTAATGTTAAAGATTAATTTATTTATAATAATTCTTTTTGGGTGTTGTAGTCAATTGCTCACTGAGGTAACAATTACTCACTGTGCATGTCAATTGCTCACACCATTAACAATTGCTCACTGCATAATATATTTACAATCTTTATATGCGAGAGCAGGCAAAAATATAAAGAACAAAGCAGAGTGTTAGGGGTGCAGCCCCTAAAGGTGTAACAAGGGGCATAGTCCCTTGTTATCGCAATGCGATACAAAATTATTGCAGGGGTATGGGGGCAGCCGCCCCCTGTGGGAGGGCAGAGCCCTCTCCCGAAAAACCCATTTGACCACTTGTTTAAGAAAAATGATGTATAAAATGGAATCTTTTTTTTCATAAGTTAAGCAAACACAATATTAAACAGAAACTTAATAAGTACTTAAACGCTTTAATGACTTGGGTATCAATAAGACAAAACTTTAATGCCAACATTGTTAAGCATAGATGTCTATTAAATTCTATCATCAAAATCATAGTTTAGAAAGTCTGTCTACTTTATGAATGTGAAATATATAAGTGCAGATCAAGAAAATCAATAAGATAAGGTCTTTAAATATACTGTCCCTCAAATATGTTATTAAAAACCTTTGACGAAGTTATTTTCAATCTTTTTCCTTCTGGCGTCAATATATCTAAAGCTGTGAAGTATCTTTAAGATAATCATTAATTAAGAACTACAAGATAATCTATTAGCTAAATATATCAAAGATTAAGAAGCATAATTAAAGAAAAGATGCTTATAGAATAGCAAAGTTTCATAATAAAAAATAATGTCTAAGTGGACGAGTCACTTTGGACACATAGATCTTTAAAGTACAGTTTTCCAGAAGATAAAATATATGATAGATAAATTTGGATAGTAGGTTTAATTGAAGAGGGGAGTTAAAGATGTAAAATATTCAATATCCAAAATAGGACATAATAAACATTAGAAGCATTAATAGCATAAAATGTCGAGAGAGACAGTATTGTCCATACAGACGGTTGGTCAAGTTATTTAGGAATAAATTGGGAAGAACTAGAAATTGAACATTAGTGACATATACATTAATCTACAAACGGTATATAAAGAACGATTGAATATAGTAATTTAATAAAGGGGCTCTGGGCAGTTCTGAAGTATCATATCAAGCATGTGCATAATACATTACCAGGAAACTCAGAATAAATAAAACAATATTTATTTGAAGCTCTATGAAGAAGAAATTTAGCTTAATTTTAAAATTCAGATGACCGTTAATAATACATATCACACGCATTTAACATAAATAATTTATGAATATTTTAATTATTAAATTTTAAAAATAATACATCATTTTTCTTAAACAAGTGGTCAAATGGGTTTTTCGGGAGAGGGCTCTGCCCTCCCACAGGGGGCGGCTGCCCCCATACCCCTGCAATAATTTTGTATCGCATTGCGATAACAAGGGACTATGCCCCTTGTTACACCTTTAGGGGCTGCACCCCTAACACTCTGCTTTGTTCTTTATATTTTTGCCTGCTCTCGCATATAAAGATTGTAAATATATTATACAGTGAGCAATTGTTAATGGTGTGAGCAATTGACTACAACACCATTTTTTTGGTTTATTTATTTGCTGAATACAACCAAAATTTGACAAAATTTTATTTTGGAGGTTTTAATAGTGATATAATTAGGTATAGGTTTCTTGAATGACCACGAATATTATTTAAATCTATGAAATAGTAATAAAAATATCATCTTATTTCATCTTACGCATAACATTATATAAATAACATAACATATTTATATTTTAATTTAATGATAAAACTTAATAAGTTTTTTAACCATTCATATAAAATGCATTATATCCTATATTGTTTATAATAGATTCTTTATATTTATAATTGCTAATTTCAACGATGATATACATTAATAAAATTATATTTATAATCCTTCAATGAAATAAAATAAGATATAAATCTAATGAGTTACACTAAATTTAAAATTAATTTTAAGAATCCCTTTTCTTGTATTATTCTCACCTTAGAAACAAAAAATTTAAGATCTTAAATTTTTTTTCAATTTTTAATACATGGTAAATATCAAATGCAATTCATTTATTTTGGCATTCAGACCATGAATTTTTATTTAAGAAGTTTGTTTAGTCAAACCACTAAATAATGTCGACAAGTATTTTTTTAACAATTTATCAAATATAATGTACTATTCATAAAAAAATTTATAATTTCTTAAAGATTGTGTCTTAATTAAAACTGTTTAATTTAATATAGGGTTGGTTCTATTGTCTTTTATATTTATAATTCAATTTCTTTTTTACATATAATACATATTTAAGTGCTATCGCAGAGTGTTCATTTAAATTACACTCTATTGAAACATTAATATAATTGAAAAGATTGATTTAAAAAACAAAACTATAAATTTTATGCATATTTTATTACTAATCCATTTTTTTGATAATTTTTTGCTAAAAAATTCAAAGACATTATTTTATGAGCTGACTGAACCAAAGATAAAAATCATGGTTGAGGGTCTGAATGACTAAATAAATGAATTCCTTAAGAAGTTAATAATACGAAAAATTTTATATTAAATTTCTGCTCACATAAGAGAGTAATACTCCTTATCCAATATCTAAAACATTTTGTCCACAAAAATTATTTCTATAGAGTATTTTTTTTTAATTGTTAATATTATTTTTTAAAATATTATAAAAATTTATAAAGAATTGTAATTTATAAATCCTTGACCTCCTCTAATACGTCATTAAATAAAATTCCTATTCAAATAGGAGCTTTTATCAATTATTAAGGAATCACCCTTTAATAAGATTTCCTACTAGGAAAATTTAAAATTAGATTCCTAGATAATAATAAAAAAATTAATCATATTAAATATGAGTAACCCCAGAGACGTTCAAATGAAAGACAAAGCTTCCAGAGATATCAAAGAACTACCAAACTTCTTCAAGTCTAAGACTGACAAGGCTTACCAAGCCTTCATCACTGAATCTATCAATGACACGAAAGTCTCAGCTAAAACGCTATTCTAAGCACTAGAGCTCAAGGAACAGATTGTTTTCCTAAGAATACAAGCAGCAACTTAAGGACTCTCTAACACAATTACCTACTACTTTGAACAAGTCGAGGAAATCCTTGACAGAGACACTAAAGCCTAGCACACGATAGCTAACAACCTTGACTTACCCAAACAAATCAGAACATTCCTTAAGACCATTGACAAACTTAGATCCTATGACTAAGATGTCATTATGTACTGTGACACAGACCAAAACCACATGCTCAACACAAACACTATTATATTTAAAACACCTTGGAACTTCTCCAAGAATCTCTCAAGTGACCTCATCTTCTTCATGAAAGAAAATTTTAAATAATATATTTCCCTGGGTCTTATTAAATTCTCGGTTAAAGTCTTATATGTTTAATCATCAATTAAATATAAACACATCATTGACGACTCCGTCACCATCCTAAGACAAGACCGTAGAAGATAAAATCAAAACCAGAACAAGGGTAGAAAAATGAAAAACAAACAAAGACAACAAAGAAAACCCAGACCAAACAACAGAAAGAGAAGAAACAACCAAAGGAACTGAGTTCCTTTTTAATTATATGCTCGGGGGGCTTTAAGCCCTCGATGCGAGTTAATTATTATTATTATTATTATTATTATTATTGTAATTTATAAACGGACCATTAAAGAGCACCTTAAATTAAGCTAATTTTAATAATATAATTTATAAATTAATAAATGCATATTTATATGAATTGTGTATTTATTAGAGCTTAATTTATAAATATAAAGATTGTATAGTTATTTGTACTAAAAGCATAAATATATTAGCTGAAATTTTAAGTATTTACGTTTACTAATAAAAAATTAGCAATGCTTTTCAAAATAAATTGTATAAACAATTAATTGTACTTGAGTATATAAATTTTGACAACAATCAATAATAATGAATAATTAAATATCAAATACTAACATCATCTTAATTGACTTTAGTTATAAAAAAAAATAGAGAAACTTTCTCTATTATTGTAAGCGTTGATAATGTGTGAATATACAGCTCCGAATGAAGATTGCTTATTAATAGGAACTAGTAGAAAACAGTTAAAGGGGTGAAGAAATTTGAGGCAACAAATAGTTGCCATTATCGTAACACCATTGCATGCTCAAACTTCTATATGGCCAGCTTGAAGCATAAGTTGCTTTTAATACCACCAATGATAAGACTATCACTTACAAAACTTACATTTCTTGGAACTCATTTTGGAGATGTGAGGTTAGCGCTCTGCTATGTCAAGAGTTACTTAGTGCTAATGTGATTTAGATGAACTGAGATGTTTAATTTTATTAAAGCTAAGACTTTTTGTAAAAGTGCAATTATAGAAAGAATTATAGAAATTACTCATAAATATCAAAGAATGAGTAAATAATCAAAAATATAAAAATAGAACTTATAAGGTCAAATTAAATTCATTAATTATTTTTATTGTTTCTCATGCTATAGCGAGGAAATCTAAATTTATCTTCGAACAAGCTTTTAAAATAATTATCTAAAATTAGTTTGTTAAAGTTTAAAATATTATAGGTTTTTAAAAACAACCATTAATAATTATTTTACATTTGTTTTTACTAATTAGATTGGAAAACTAATTAAGATGTTTAAAAGTCTATTAGTTGTTTATAAATAAAAGTAAACATAGTTAAATGAAATATTAATTTATGAAGAGCAAATTCATAATCTGTTTATTATACTTAGCTAGTAAAATAAAAATATATATTTATTATAATAATCATAGAAATTCTAAACCTCACACTATCAATGATGAATTAATTAAAAATTCGAATTACTCTAAATATTTTTGTGTGAAGAAGTCATTCTGAAGCTCAGAAGTATCAGAGTTGATAGAAACTCATTTTATTTAGAAGGCAATGTGTGCAGCGTGTAGAGTAAACTAATATCAGGGTTCCTCTGCATCAACATTCGAAAAAAAAGCACTCAATCCTTCTCTATTAAAATCCTTAAAATAGTCGAAGGATTGAGCAAAACTCTATACACTACATGATAGAAGAAAGTTCTCAAAATAGAAGATAATAGGAAGCAGTCTCAAGAGATTAACATATTTAACCAAATTGAAGGGAGTATAACGAAGTCTGAGATCCGGAAAAGTGATCAAGTTGATTTCTAAGTAATATGGACTCGAATTCTCGCTTCTAATATATATCGAGTTCTACAATACTCATTTGAAATAATAAAAGTAAAAAGAATTCCCTAATGCTAATGTTTAGACCAAGCTCAAGCTTATGAAAAAGACAATTTAAATGAGGAAGAATTTCTAAAAAAGAATGTTGTTTAAGGATAAAAAGCCAAAAAATGGTTTAGAAATAAGAAATAAGGGATGGAGATGGCAATTACATAAGAGAACGAAAGACTAGTTGCTAAAATGCATATTTGAATGAGATAGCTTCAAAGGAAATTACGACTATGATAGCAGTCTAGTCTCGATAATTATAAGCAATAAAATCACACCATAATTTTCAAATGTGACTATTTATTAGCTCTTTAACTACAATAATAAAAAAAAGTATAATTTTAATAGCAGTAAATTAATCCTAATAACAATAACAATGCCATAAATAGTTATTTATATATAATAAATTAGTAGTAATAATGGAAAGATAAGTTCGTTGACTCCTTAATAATTGTCTATATGATGGTAAATAGTTTATAGCTAATATATTTGAATATATACAAATTAAACTTTAAGCAATTCTTAGACAATATAAATAAATAGGCAAGTAAGTATTGCTTTATTTATTTTTAAAATTTCCATATTCTTCGCATATTTTTTAATAATTAATTTTAGATAAATTTGATGTTTTGAGTTTAAATGACACAAATGCAAAATAAAAATCCATTTTTCAAACTTAATTAATAATAGGAAGGTACAAAATTGACAACTCTGTGGATTGAGTAAATTAGAAATTTTAAGAAAAATATTTATATCGGTTTGTGATAGTATATTTTAAGTTTGCAATAAAGAGAAAAACATAACTATTTGAATGAATGTGAAATTTCAAATAAATTTATTGATTTATAACTAAGAATTGTCACTACCAATTATTAAGGATTTACAGATAAATAAAATAGAAAACAAAATTTTGTTGGATTAAAACTAGGTATTAGAAAAAAAAGAATTTGTTCAATTAAAAGAGCAATAACATTAATTAAGAGAAGATTATATTTTTTAGTAGAAAAAAGTATTCTGAATAATAATATTTTTAACAATTAATAAATTATTCGATGTAATAAAATGATTAATTTTCTGTGGTATAAACCCATTTCAAGTTGATTTTAATCATAAATTAATACCATCTTAATATAAAAAAATATTTATGTTCAAAGGTCTTTATTATGTATATATTTATATGTTAAGTAAATATAAAACTCCCTAAAGACAAATAATGTTCTTTTAAGAATAATATTAAAGTCATTAGAAAAAAATTATAAGAATTAAGAAGAAATACGCTAACATAATTTATATTGAAATAAGCAAAATATCTTTGCATTAAAGAGGATTTTTATGAAGAGTATGCAAGTCATAATCGTGATTACAAAAACAATTAGAATACTCAAACTACTGAAAAATAAATAAAAAAGGGGTAGAGTAGTTAGAGTAGTGATGAGAGGTTTGAAATTAAACTTTCTATCATTTTTTAATATAAAAATATAACTTTAAAAGATAATTAAGATAATTCACTGGGCAATTACTAAAATATTTTAGGGCTAGTTTTAATTAGTTAATGAATTGTTTCAATTAGAAACCACGAACTACTTATAAATAATGTTATTGGGCTTAATCTCAATAATTAAAAATACTACTCTGGTTATATTCGTTTGTACTATTAAAATTATTTAAGGAAATAAAATTTTTCCATTTAACTTAATATTCTTAGTTTTCTTTTTTATTACATTAATATTTGATTATCTTTAACAATATTTACTACTAAGCAATTTATTTCCTTTATATTCATTACTTAATTACAATTATTAATTAAATTTTTCAAGTTTTTACCTCAAATTTTATAAATTTTATAATATTTGTATTTTTTAAAGATATTTTGACAATGTTTTTTAAGACATAATATACAATTCGTATTAATTGTTGATAACTTACGAATTTATTAATAATCCCAAGATTCAAATCATTTTATATACTTTAGTTCTCAAAAATATCAAAATTTAGATTAAAATAAGTACCAAATATAAGTTTTAACCTTAAAAAAGTAATCATAATTAGTTATTTTTATATTAAAAATAAGTTTCTTCGGTGGATGGTATAAATTGCTTTTTATTTATTGGAAAATATGAATTATTATTTTTAAATTGAGTCCTTAACTGATTCTGGTTATATCTAATTCAATTAACTTAAGGAGTTTCTTGATTTATACTTAGTTTATGTTTTAATCTTTTTTGCTGTGGCTTGCCATATTTAGTACTTTGGGGTTGCTGATTCATTTTGTAGTTAAACTTATTTAAGATTTTCAATAACAAGACAACGGTTGAAAACAGTAAAACAAGACCAAAAAGTATATCTAGCCAGTTTTTATGATACCATAATTTATCTTTGCTTAGCAAAACTTCTATATAATTATATTATTAAATCTTTAAAGGTAATTATTCTTAGTAAATACCTTACTATATTTAATAAAGCATTTAAAAATCCTCTTCTCCTTTTGCTCAAACAGATAAGTATCTCTTTTTTGAAGAAGAAAAACTCAATTGAAATATTAGATATTTTTCTATCTTAATTATTACTCATATTACTTTTACTTTTAAAGATTTGCATTTTCTAATTCTTTATTAACATATGTTAAATGTTTTACTTGAATATACAGTTACTGTAGATTCTGGTTTAAAATATTGATTACTATTATTTTCAATATATTTATGAATTTATTTATAGAATACTCTACATTTATATGTGTAAATATCTTATGTTTTATTACTCAACTCTCTATAAAAGTATTATTTTATAAATTAAGTCCATTCATACAGATAAAATTTAATCATTTCATATGTGATAGTATAACAAAGAGTTACAAAATATAACAAGGAAATATATCTTACAATTAACCAATAAATTAAATCTAATTCAAATTAATTTTGAGTATTTTCTTATTAATTTGTTAAATTATTATTATTGCTTTTAATAAAAAGATCTACAAATACTAAATCCTTTTTTTCCAATTTATTATAAGTTTATTTATTTATAATTAAAATACTTAAAGTTAATAAACTTGTTATAAGACTTAATAAAAATAAAGCAATCATATAAATATTATTTTACCATTTCAATAATAAAATTAAATTGATATAAAAAAGAATATATAAATAATCATCTGCTTTAAACACTCGGCACTATTATTAATTGCTTAAAGAGATTAAAAGTTATTATAGTAAAGCAACTCAATATCGTAAAAAACTCAAGCAAATTCACTAAGACTACGGTCCGATAAAGTTTTTGCTAAAATTTCAATAAGTTGTCAACTTATTACTTTTAGTCTACAGCTGAGAAGCTTCAAATTCTATGAAAATAGCTTAAAATATGAAAAGAATTTAGAAAGCAATTTTTGAATCTTTAACCTGAACTATAATGAAAATTTATTTCAAAAATCAATAATTACCATTAAAAATATCCCAGTTAAATCAAGCTTAAATCCCTTTTAGGAAAGGGAAACTTTTTCTAAATCCATATTATATTTTCCTATAATGTGAGTCATTAGAAGAAACACAAAATCTAAATAGTCTAGTCTTAGTGATTATTATATTTAAAAACTAATCTAAAGCATTTTTCTTATATTAAAATTTGTTTTAATTTTAGCTTTTATAGTTAGAAGTTTTAATTGATTTAAGTAGAATTGTCAATTTAAATCATAAAATTATTTTTCTAATAATATTATTATTTAATGCTTTACAGAAATTAATACTGGGGATTAACCAACCAGATATGTATATAATCACGCTCTTTCTTCCCTTTCTAAGTACCATTGGTGTCCTGTATTGGAGACCGGGTATTTTGTTTTAACTCCCAGGATTTTGTTACCCAGATGGATTGGTTAGTTTATTAAGGCATGTCCCCTTCACAATCATACACTTTTGTCACATAGGATCACATTTTTCTAATATAATTCCTATGGGTTTTAGAATTTTATTTCACCATCTATTATTTTGTATTCACGGAGCTGCATAAACACATTCTAATAAAACAAATATACTTCATGGGATTTCATTTCTTCCTCTAATTACTATCATCATTTTTAAAGCCTAATTTTTCAAGAGTTAGGCATTTCTCCTGTTTTGCTCAATAAAATACTGAACTTACTTCTGAATTCAAAAATATTCCCAATAATTTGACAAACTTTCTTGTTTCTAATAAACTGTCATGTTTAAGGCTAGTCTAATTTTTGTTGTTGTTTTATTTTGGCATATTATATATGCTATCCTTCCTAATCATAAGATAACAATACATTGCATCTCTTTCTTATATAAATTGGGAGTCAGTCATACTGGACAGATTGGCATCTAATGGATTTTAAATCTACCTTATGTAAATGCAAACATATCATCTGATATTGTAACTGAAAACTGATAGAAATGCTAAAACAATATTCAATTCAAGCTCTATTTTCATAAACTCAAAATTTTTTACTTTTTTTATTATTAATATCTCTGGAGAATTATAAAATTTTGCTATTATTTTTTGTTTAAATTAGCTGTTTACAACCCTAAGATAAGAAACTTAAAACATCTTCAAACTCTCAGTATTTTGTATATAAAAACTTATAGTAAAATGTCAACCATTTCTCACAATAATATTAGATTGACCAGTATTCTACATAATTGTAATAAAATAAAAAATAAAAAATAATTCATCAATAGAATTAATAATAATGTTAATCTTAAATTTTAAATAATAATAAATCAATTTTCTTAATAATAGAAAGGTTTTTTTTTTTTTAAAAATAGATAGTATAATTAGTGCAAATATTCCAATAGCTTTCAATAATTATTTTAATAAATTTAATAATAGCTACGATGGAAGAATGTCTGATTAGAGTAATAGAGTAATTTCTTTTCCTTCATCTAAAGAGGAATGAAAAGAATTTATATTTAAATTGTGGAAAATTATAATTTTGATTAAGTCAAAAGTATCCTTTAATCAAAACACAATTATTAAAGTAGACAAATCAAAGAAATTAGTTCAATTAAATAATTTTGAAGTCTCAAATTAAACTATGAATCTCAAAATTAAGATTAGTTTCAAATTTGCTAAGGTTTCTCTAAACTTATATATTTTGACACTTTAAATTAAGCATGGTTTCAATTATAAATCAAGAAAATATAATTAATATATTACAAGGAAATAAATAAAAAAAATGCTTTACAAAAGCATTAGTCTGTCATAATTTTAGTCTTATGAGTAAATTAACAATTAAAAGGAATTTATTTTCTAGAGTAATGATAAAGTTTAGCAAAAATTTAAACAAAGCGTTTAAGTTTAAATTATATAAAAATTAAAAATTATTTTCTTTAGAATCTTAGTATAATTTGAGTCATTATAATAAGAATGTTCTTATTCTAGAATATATAAAATTTATAGTTTTAAGATAATTTTTATATTAGTTAGGTAATTTTAATAAAAAAGCCCATGTAATTATGATAGTGAGATATTATTATTATTATTTAATGTTGTTCGGAAATTAATACTGGGGCATAAGACAACCGGATAGATATAATCAGATAATTACATACTTTGATTTCTGAGCATCAACTAAATCTGTTCAAGGGTGATAATATAATATGGGCTAAAGTAATTGCAAGATTAGAAAATACATTTGCAATTTTATTTAAGTAGGGTATAGAAA
The DNA here is from genome assembly GCA_000711775.1 of Oxytricha trifallax. Taxonomy (NCBI): domain Eukaryota; phylum Ciliophora; class Spirotrichea; order Sporadotrichida; family Oxytrichidae; genus Oxytricha; species Oxytricha trifallax. Next base: position 203,719 of record ARYC01000075.1, read on the forward strand.
TACATCTATTTAAAATTAAATAAAAATTATTCAGAGTTCAAATTATATAAATGAGAGTTATGTACCAAGTAATGTAAAATTTTGAAAATTGTTTATAATTTAAGCTCAATCATTGAGAATAATACAGTCTAAAGATAAAACATCAAGAAATTAAATATATAATTATCCTGACTTTCACATTTATGAAAATGTTTTAAGACAAGTCTTATTTTGTATAATGATTATAAATTTTAGAAAAGATAAGTATTTAAGCAAACGAAGTTGCCTATAAATTTTGAGAGTTTTTTGAATAGAAATTATTAACATTAGTAAAGTAGTAATTTTAGGTAAATTTAATAACTTTAATATCTACTAATCGAGAAGTATAAACTAATTATACATTTTGAAATATCGATTTGATGAATTAAATATTTTATTCTTTATTGTGCAATATTCTTGACAAAAGCATATAAAACTAAAGATTAGAAGTAGTTTTATAATTAAAATGTTATTTATCATTGAGACTAATAAATTATTAGTAAAATTAGAATGCTAAAAATAAATTTACTCTAATTATTTTTGTTAACTTTAAGAAGGCCCATATAAAAGATATTATTTCTCCATTTTAAATAGTGGTGTAAAATTAAAATCTAGAACTACTAATAAAAACTTTTCCCTACAAATGTAAGGCATTAAATTATAATAATTAGCATTGAATGTTTTCTTGGGGCTTTTAGCAATGAAATTACTTATTTCATCTTAGTATATAAAATTATAACTCAATTTTAACAAGAAAATATTCTCAATTTTATCTTGAAAATAATTAGCTATATTTTACAAAAGTAGAAATAAATAAAAAATTTATAATTAAAAAGGAAATACAATAAATTTACCTTTTAAAAAAAGGCTTTAAATTTTTTTATTAAAATTACTCTATCTTAGACCTTATAGTAATCACCAACCTTATCTTATATAATGAAACAAAAGAATTAAAAGATAATAAAAAACTTATGATTTAAGTTAAATAATCTAAAAATCGTTAAAGTAAATTAGGATATATTTATTATAAAAAACTAAAGAATTGACATTATATTTCCAAATTAAAATTGATAGAAACTATATTGTTTTTGTTATTAAACACAATTAATAAACAAATAGAAAAAATATTTATTTCTTTTTTAAAAGAAAAATTAAAAATTGGGAACAATTTTTAATGTTGTTGGACGCAGTTTATACAAAGATTTTTTTTCAAAGTAATATTTTTTATTAAGATCATTTTATAATTCAAATTATTCAAGATTGTTTATTTACTTTATTATATATACTAATTATTAAGTTATCTCTATGAATATCTTATGATCTTTTCTTATCAGTTTTTATTTAAATGTTTTATATACTTATAAATGGATCTATAATATAGGCAAAATATCTATGAGTTTACAACTTGCCTCAAATCATCAGTAATATAAAATTATTTGCATATAACGTTCTTTATTAACAACAAATAAAATCATATAAATATATGTTTACAAATATTTTTTTAAAATAAAAATTATATCTAGGATTAACCAACTTCCTGCTTAAAATTGTTAACAATCATCAATGTAAAATAATTTTCATTAGAAATGATATTGATTCTTAATTATTATTAATTAATGGATATAATGATTATTCATTGATTATAAAATATAATAAATTGTTTGATTTTAATATTTTATTGGAAAAATCGAAACATAATAAAAAACTTTTGTCACGTTAAGGACAAGATTGTTGCTTACACAGGAACCCTTATATAAGTTTTCATAATTTAACAAAAATTTATATTAATATTTTGATTATCATCACATGGACCTTGCCAACACTAAAAGTAGCATATTATATATAAAATATCTAATTGGTAACATTTGCAAACATATAGTTTTATGTAAAATTATTTTAGTCATTAATTGGGTTAATAAAATTAAATGAGTAACACCGCTCAGTTGTTGGAGATGACACTTAAAATAAATTTGGTATAATTTAGAGAACATCACATTAAAATTAAACAATGGACAGCATTTTGATGTAGTTATATCGATCTTCCTCTCCAAGACATAATCCTTAACTTCCCGTATAATTAAAAAAATAAAAGAATAAATATTTTTTGAAAAACAATTGTGCTAATTTAAACGGATATTTTTTTATTTATCGTAATAGATTTTTAAATTATAGATTTGGTAAATTTTGGAGTAAAATATTAAATAATTATTAAAATGTAATTTATTTAGATTTCTTTAAGTCATATAACATAAATATTTATTAACAATAACAAGAAACATATTATTTACAGGATATTTTAATATATGGAAATAGTGTACTCACTATCCAGAAAATTATGAACTAACCTATAAAAAGTAGCGAATAAAATCTTTGACTATAGTAGTTAAAAGTCCTAAAATTCCAAGACTCCTTACAAAATGATATATAAACAACTGTAATTGGATAATTAATGGAAATTTTATCAGCATAAAGCATTTATGGGAATTTTTGGGAAATGACTATGTCAAATGGACTGTTTAAAGCATAAGTTAAATTTAAATCAAAAGAAAGGAATATCTAAATTGTTTATTTTTACATAATATATTTTTAAATACTTTAATCAATTTAAAATGTGTCTTTTATTGCTTATAATTAGTTTAGCTATCAAATTTACACTTTATAATTTATAAATACTATTTAATTTACGTTTTAATGATATTTTATCTATGTAGTCTTTGTATTTAAATTAAAAAATTGCAATTTAGTTTCCAAATAATTTCTATTTTCAATTATAACTTTCATTTTTCTTAGCTAATTTAATTTCTCTTATCAAATGAATTTTTGTTAAATTATAATCATTAAATAGGACTGATATAAGTTATAGTTTTGAAATTTCTAACATCCTTAATAAATATAACTAAACTAACGATTCATGAGAAAATCTAACTCAAAAAGTTTTAGTTGGAAAATTAATCAAGTAATAAAATTTTCACTTATACTATTTAAAAATAAATGTCAAGCAACACTCATCGAATAGTTACATTTTTTTACTTTTTTTTATTATAATTCTTAATGATTTCAATTTAATTATATTTTTAAAAATGCAACAATAAATATAACTACTCCTCAAAGCAGAATAAGAAAAACTATATTGAATATTAAATTGAATTAGTAATCTAAGATTATACACGCAATTTATCATAATAAATTAATAATGGTATTTATCTCGCAATCGATAGATTTGCTACGAGGAATTTGCCAGAAATTTTAATTAAACTATTTTTCTGTGTAATACAGTATAAAAATAATTTTTTTCTTAAAATTATGAAGGATTTAGAAAATTATTAATTCTAATAACTTAAAAAAGCAAGATAAATTGAGCTAAGAATTTTAAACAATATACCGCTTAATAATTGATCAATTTTTTATACGAATTTAGTTTATATAATGAATTTCTTAGTTTAAAAATGTAAATTTCATTATTATACTCTATACAATAATTTTATTCTTTCGGCTTGTGTCTCAAAATTTCGTCGACTATAAGATGATGATAATTTTAAGCAAATTAAGGAAGACCTTATATTATGGCCCAAAACTACAACTTAAATCATTCTAGAAGGTGCCTGACCACATGTTTATCCAGTAGTGAGAATCCTGATTCCACCCTAGTCTCTAGGTCTACGATACAGTGACACTGTCTATCAACTAGTCTATACGTCCGTTGGAATATTTGGATGGTTAGTCCACTCAGCATCCTTACCCATTTACTCCTAACTTGCGAAAAGTAGGGGCATCCACCCTAAAGACGTTGTGTATCATAAGAATTTACCAACCACTAAAATACTACTTACTCCTGTTTTTCTCTTCCAATGGGAGGCGAGTAGCCTCGACGCAAAATGGGCGCCTACGTGCCAAATTGTCACTTAGGCCATTATACGAGCCATGCAACTGAATGCAAAGCAAAATGTGCTAGCTCGAGGAGAATTAGAGGCAGTAGGTAGGTATCCAGGTTCACCACGAGGAGGTGGGTCAGCTGAACCCTCGACTCTTAGATAAGTGCCATTTTAATTGATTTTTAAATAATTATAATTTAAAAAATGTGTTAATTCAAGATAATTAATTCATTTATGGAAACTCAAACAAATTAACTAAATATTTGGAGATGTATAATTATATAATATTTTAGTAAATTATTCAACTCATGAATTCAGAATTATTCAAATGCTAAGAAATTGAAAACTATATTTTCATTACCAATGAATGAAAAAAACTTAAACTGAATAATTTAATTAAAATTTATTTATTAAAAATTAAAGCTATATAAACATACACATAGCCAACGATAAGGATTTTTCTCCCAAACCGGGTTAGAGTGCTGAAGCTACCACAGCAAAAGGACAGGGATTACGTTTCCCAGCAGCGGTGGGACCGGTAAGCGTTTTTCTCCAGCTCCTTCACTGTAGTTGAATTCTAAAGCTCTTTCCCCCGTTGAGAAGCCGGCTGACATCTTGATTTGGGAGGAGACTAGGTAATAGCGAGACTGATTTTCGGAGTTTTCTTCTTCACTACTGCCACGTCAAAGAATTGCCACGTCACCTCACTCAGATACGTTTACGTCACGAATAAGATTGATAGTTTGATTTTAGTAATAACTAGTGAATGATAAATTTATTTGATTCTTAAATCATTAAAAACACATAAATATGCACATAGATTTTAATTTAATAAACAAACAACAATCAATACCTTTGTTATATTAAGATCAGCAATTTTTTTTGTTATCTATATTAAAAAAATCGAAGTGCCAAGTAAAATAAGTGGTATTTATTTTTTTACTTAATTATTGTAAAAAAAAAATCAGAAAATTTAGAAATTAAAAGTACAAATAACATAAATAAAACAAATTGCTGCAAATGAAATTTCATCCTATTTCAAAAAAATAGTAGAAAACAAAAGACAATATTGAGTACATATTTTTTATAAATTTGAAACTTCAATGAATTATTAGTAAGTTTGAAATTATATTATTATGAATTTTCTTTCACAAAATTATTCTTCTTAAGCGAAGCTTTAGTGTTAGCTTGTCTATGCAGTATTTGTACGTAATTGCATTTGTAGTCGAGATAACCTTTTGGTTTCTTCACTTTAGCTTTGTAATTTAAAAACTATGTCACATTATAAACTTCAATTCTAAAAAATGATATGAGTATTATGAAGAGTAAAAATAAATTAGGTGTAAAATATTTAATAATTATATCAAATACTATAAGTCGAAAGATTCTCTCTGTTCCAGTCTATTCTAATCATATTTAATTTTTATTTATAAAACAAAAAAAAACATTTGTTTCAAAAAGTTTGTTTAATGCATAATAATATAAATTTATTATAGAATGATGATCCTATATTTAATTAATTAATTGATAATTTATGAAAAACTATTTAGAAAGTTATATATTAATAAATTTTGATTAAAAATGATTGAATAATAAAGATGTCAATACATAAGATAGATTTTTAATCATAGACATTGAAGTTTTTATATAAAATAATTTCTTATTTTGATAGGAAATGCATAGCAGAAATAGTGAAAATAAAATATACAGGCTTAGTAGCACACCCTACAATATACTATTCTAGAATCATTAAAGAGAAAGTAGTGGAAAAAACAATGACCAGTTGTAAGGAATTTCAAAATCCTATTATTGCTCATCTATGTTTAAATTATTAATAAAATTTATATCTCTTTATCAAAGAATATTTGGAATTGTTTAATATTGCTTACAAATTATATATGAAAATTTTAGTGAAGATTATTTAATACTAGATATTACTAGCCTTATTAAAATTGTATAAAAAATAATAAAAATCAATAAATTTATTTAATACAATGTTTTATATATTTTCCAAGAAAAAACAATATCATTGTATGTTATTTGGTGTTAATTCCATTAATTATCTTTATTAATTTAAAAGTTTTTCTGCTAATTAATATCGCTCAATTGAGATAAGTTTTTTGTTGTTGTTGCCTAAATGATATCATTTAGTAATAAAGTATTTATGCCTTAATTTCATATTTTTGGAACGATATCGATTATATTTTTTATTATTAATATAAATATCTAAATAATTGAAAACTATAATAAATAAAAAGAAACCATCAATTTATTCATTTATAATACTAAAATAAAATAGATGCATTAACCATATTCATTTTCAGTAATGCAAATTATTGAAAACCCAAAATTTTTTCGAAAAAAACTCTATAAATTCATATAGTATGTGTTTAATACAATTTTAAAATTTATTGTTAGAATATAGTATTTATTCATATTATTGCAAAGATACAATAGAAATCAATATAAATAATTGATAATAAAAACGAAAAACTCGTTTGATAATATGAAGCCATTTTTTAAAGTGATATAAATCAACTAAACTTTACAACTAATACTACAAAATTTTGCTAATTATGAGGAACTGAACTTAGCTTAAATTTAAGAATATAATTTATTAAAATTAACCAATATAATTTAAATACCTATAAATAATTAATTATTTATTAAATAATACAATTCTAATTCATCTTTTTATGTTAGCTATTGCTTAAAAAAATTAATACATAATATTTCATAAATTCTTACTCTTATAATAATTTTGTTTGATTAAATCATTAACAAAATATGAAGTACTTTTGAGAAAATCATCAAAGTTAACATGAAATCATTTATGGTTCAAGTTATAATGCATTATTAAATAAAAAATTCTAATATTAATGAATAAGTTTCAGAGAGTAGGTGTCCCTAGTCATTTAAATATACATAATTAATACACTAAAAATCATCAATTTTACTAATTATAGATTTTTTAAATAATTTTTACACTGAATGTGTTTAGAGATGAAAACTAAGGAGAATTATAACTTAAAGAAATATATATGGTATTATGTTTAAATCCATAATTTACTAAAACTAAATTTTATATAGATATATATTTTAAATAGATAGGTAAAATAATAATAAATTAAAATCATTTTATAATAATATTTTTGAACAAAACAGTTTAAAAAGATGCTGTTAAGCCATCCTCCTAAATCATCTTATAAATTAAAATTAGCTTAACTTTAGCTTTAAATCTTATTTGATATTATGAATTCTTATGAATTTATGTAGGATAATTAATTATGAAATAGGTCAATTTTAAACTCAAAGAAAACAAGAAATATTTAAAATTAGAGAAGCCATTTACAAATGCTAAAAAGGTTCTTTTGACCAAAAGATACAATATTATATTTTAATTTTCTATTCAATAAGCATTAACCTCATTTTATTCTAATAGTAGTTTGTCTATCATTAATAATAGAATAATGAATGGTAATATCATATTTATATTTCTAAGAAGAAAATAATTGAAGCAATTATATTCATTTATAGTTTAAAATTTTAGTAATTAATAAGAGTCATTAAGTATAAAAAATAATAATTTAAAAGACCGAATAAATTTCTAATCAGTATTTTTTTTTGTGATTTTGAATACGAATAAATGGAATTTAAGGATTATTTTGGTTAATCACTTAATTACTTTTTAAAGTATTAATTTGACTAATTAAAGAAAGATAATTCATGTAAATACTGTTAAAGCCCTTAACAAAATTATAAATATTTAAATATGGCTTTCTTTAAATTAATAAAAATTCCTAAATGTATAAAACTTAATATTAAATAAATTAGTTTGTAGATTTTTAATGAGTAAAAAATATTGCGCATAATTTGAAAATTCTAATTGAATTATTAAAGTATTTCATAAGTTATTACTATAACTATTGGTAAAGTGTCTATTATTTTTTTAAAATACTTCCATTATGATTTTAGAAGAAAAAATAAGAATTGGCTATTTCCTCTTTTAAACTTTTTTAAAAAGATTTAATGTATTACTAAATCTATGATTATTTATCAAATAAAAAATGATTAATTATAAATAAGTATTCAAGTATATTATAATAAAATCATCTTGAAAAAGTCTAAATCTTAAAGTAATGTATAGCTTTCATTTAATAGTGCTGGAAAAAATGCGAAGGAAATTCAATAAGCAATTATGCTTATATAATTAGAATTTGTGAGTTTATATTTAGGAGTTGGATAAATAATAGTTTAATGCAATCAAATAGATTTTAATCAAACTATCAGACTAAACCTGATGCATTTTTTGCTTCGTCACCTTCTTGCTTTAATTATTTTCATTACGGGGCTATAATCTTTTAATTGTTGTTCCTCGAATAAAAACTATTTTTAATTTCTCTAGTTGTTTTGTAACTCCTTGTCATCTAGAATAGTGGTATGTCCTGGGGTATTCGAGCTTCAAATCATATCTGTGCTTTCCTTTACTCTTACTTTATTTTACTTGGGTTCCCACTCTTTATAGTAGAGATACCCTTCATGAGATTATACTCTTTCCTAATGAATTATCCTTCAGCTTCCTCCTCATGATGACTTTATTATTGTATATGTTTAATTAGTGGTGGTTTTTATCTTATCAAGTTTCATTTACCTTTTTATTTAAACCTTTTTTATTTAGTTTTATAATTTATTATTTTAATTATACTTATCAACAAAATGCTTCAAACTAATTCTCAAGATCGTTTTAATTTTAATTTTTTACACTCTTATTTGGTCTTTATTTCGTTTAAACTTGATGATACCATTGTTTTTATGTGGCATCCCTATTAAAAGTTCCCATTCTATTGTTAAGCAATATCTATTTGAGATAATTTAAATTTAATAGTTGCTGCCTGGCACTATTAATCTATTCTCTTCTTAGCAATTTTAGAAAATCTTGTTAGTTCTTTTTCTTGAGTGATTGCTTCATCACTTCTAATGATTCTGGCATTAACATATATTCTGTGAAAACTACATTAAAGTTTTAGTTTTTAAACTCACGCTATTGCTCTATTTTTGATGATGATATCATGGTGTTCATTATATCTATTTTTAATAAATAACTTTTTATTAAGTATCATTTGTTCTTATTAGATTCATGTTATGTTTTTCATGTAACATGAAGTTTACCATTTTGAATTAATATTTTCATATTTATAATTATCTGATATTGTCGCAAGGGTTAGTGTCATTTAATGAGGGCAAGTTATGGTTTATTTTTGACTCTATTATCATTCATGAGCAGATCGTTGTAGTACTTTACTACCTTTAACTAGTCTATTCTCTTAGTTATACTCTTTCCTCATTAATGATTTTATCTTTAATTGGCAATAAAATTATTTCTGATTTTTATTTAAACTTCTTACCAAATATACTCTCTTAGCAGTGTTTTCGTATCTCTAATAGTTTCATTCTACTGTTTTTGGAAGATTTTGTTCTAAAAAGGCATCTTTTTTTAATTGCCTAAAGCAGTTGTTTTTAACACTAATGCCTTGTCATGCTCTAGCTTAATATTTATTTTCAGAGAAACTTCCTAACAATTGTTATAATTCAGTTTTTTTAGCAAACTACCTTCTTTTTAAGAATATTTCCCATCCTTACTTTTATACTTCTGTAATTCTAATGATTCTTTTTGTCTAGATTAATTTCATGTCATTTTATTGGTATTTAATCTTAAATTCTACCATTATTAATTTGTGATCCTTTACTCTCAATTAATCTAATTCTAACTTTATAGTATCTGTACTAGATATTTATCGATCCAGTTAGTTTCCTTTGTTATGAGTATTCACTCATCATAGTATTGATTAAATGAAGTCTTCGTTGTTCAATTTTAACTTAAATTTTTTATGTGGTAGAAGTCGCACATTAAAATGAACTTTAATCTATTTCATTTTTATTTAATCGATCTTATCATAAAAATCAGATTGTTCTATAGCATTTTAATTTTATCGTTAGAACAGTTTGGTATGTACACTGTAATTTAATATACAGTAAACCCCTTCACGTTGAAAATGTTCCAAATTTAGAATATATTTTAATGTCTGACAATAGTTATTTGGTATTTCCAGCTATTTATCTAGAGAACAACACATCTGGGTGGTGTCCTTATTGTTCTGTCCAATAATCTTCAACAGTCTTGATTTCAACTAGTCCAAAATAAGTTTGCTTTATCCTCTAAAACTCTTATTCTTATCTTATTTAATCTTGTAACTCTATATTTTGCATTCTGAGGAAAGACATTTCGTTCAATCATTTGCTCCAATATCTGCTTTTACTATTTTATTGTTTGTGTTCTCTACTTTACTCCTCTGATTCTTAACAAATCCTTCATACTTAGACACCCATCTTTCAAGCTCCTTAACAGCTTGAAAAGAGTAAAGTAGACTGTATTCACTGGTAGCATTTAAAAGTTATTTAAGTTTTTATTGCTATTAATATAATTATTGCCAATGATATTTCGACATTTTGGTGTTGGGTGACATTTGTTGTAATAAAGCTTGAATGTTTAAAATGATCTTGTATTTTTATCATGTCACTTGCATTATATTCTAGGTGTCTTCTATGAATTTCATTACATTCCTTCTCTGGAGCTTGTAATTTCAATACATCTTGTTTCTGCCTCTGCCTGTGTGATTAATTTTGTAATTTATTATATTAATTTTTTTTTACAAAATAAATAATAAAATTGCTAGATTATTTAATTCAAATTAATATAAAACTTTTAGTTGTGTATAAACGAATTTAATTTAATTTAATTTAAAAATATTAAGATTTTATTACTTAGTTAATCTAAATATTATCATGTTTTTTGTGTTGCAAATAATACCAACTTTAAAACAATCCAATATGTTTATTTCGAAAATGAAATAAATATTCTTTTTGTAAAATTAGTTATTATCAAAGATTTATCTTTTCAAAGTTTAAGAAAAATGTTTGAGATAAATAATATTAAATTTATCATTTTAATCCGATTTCTACTTTAATATAAGATAAACTTTTAAAGTTAGAGGTTGGTATAAAAAACGAAGGGTCTCATTATATTTAAAATAGTTATCAATTCAAGATATCTTTATAAATGTTTATAAAAAGTATTTACATTAGATGTAATTTGATTAACTATATTTATTTTTAAAAACAGAATCCCTTTGCTTAACAGGGTTGTTCTTGACATAAATATAATAATTTCAGAATAATCATAATAATTATGAGTCTACTCTAATTTTTCTATTTTTGTTTTAGATTTTACTTTGTTAAAATCTTAAATAACTCCTTTGAGTCTCAGATACTTTTGATTTAATGAATTCCTTTAGAATTATTGTAGTAACATATTTTTAAGCTCCTTAAAATTTAAATATTGTTAAATGCTAGCATCTTATTCGCATTATTGTATTATTGCTTCTTTTTAGATTTGCATGTTCAATCACAATCTTCAATTAATCATTCTTCAATATGAAGGGGTTAGTAAAATTGTCATTTATAAAGCCCAATTATAACTCATTGTATTTGTGTAAAACATTCAATTTAAAAACTTATTATTTAAGAAAAAATTACTTAATTTATTTAGTTTATCGTATAAAGTCCAAATAATAAACCATTAATATGCAGTTATATTTTTATTCTCTAAAATATGATTTGTATTTTTGATTTAAAATATATGGAAATTTAAATAAGTAAAAATTTTAATTTGCTATTATAATTCATTTATTATGTTATTATCTTTTATTTGTGTTTAACATACCTCAAGAAGGGTGCTTATCTTTTGAAATCTATATACCCAAATTTCTCTATTAAATTATGATTTAAAAATCGAATAACTTAATTTATTTAATTTATGAATGTCATACTGAAATAGTTATATTTTCTTATATATCTCTATAGTTATGCAGCTTTCTAAGTAACTGCAAAAAAAGACTGTCAACAAGTTCAGATTAGTATATGGTAATTATAAATTTTTTTTAAAATAAAAATAATTATAACATTCAAATAATAATATAAATTTTAAATTAACTTCGATACAATATAATCTTAAAATTTAGTTTAATAACATTTATAATTCTAACTTTAACATTAATTTCTTCTCCAGTAGTTATTTCTTTAACTATTTAAAATTTCTCATTTACTTTTACGACTTTTAATTCAATTATATTCAAAAAGATCCCAAAACATTTTTAATTGTTTAAAGATAAATTTAACTATCATTATTTTTACAATATTGAAAATTAGATTTAAAAATCCCCTAAAATTTTATAAAAATAATGTGCAATAATTCTTAAATTGCTTTGCAGATTTGTTTAAATATATTTAATTTATAATTTAAATATTATTTATTCAATTATTTTTTTCATTTCTTTTATTTACAAATAGTCTTATATTTTCTTAAATAAAACGCTCTATTAAATTAATTTATGTCTCCTTTTATTAATAAAAATATTTTTAAATTTCATCATTAGTTACATAAACTTAATTTGATAATTAATTACTATTGTTTATACCATTTACGTTCTAAAAAAATACTATATTAACCGAAATTATTAGAATAATATAATGCTTTGAGATTAATTGTAAAGTGCTATTAGGGCTTATAATGTAATAATTATTTGTTGAATGTCTATGAAAAATAAAATATTTTAAGAATATAATAGAAATAACTTTTGATTTTCTTATTAATTACATGCACGTATATAGTTTAGTCTTTTAAAGTTTTACAACTAGAGACTTATTTATAGATTATTTTAGCTGTCATTTTTTTATGATATCAATAAAAGCAAATATTTAGCTGAAAATACTATAATTTAATAACTTGCCAATAAATGAATAGTTTTAATTAAACAAATACCAAACTACTAAACTATCACTCAAGAACTCTTTATTTATATATGAAATAAACAATTTTGAGAAAAAATGCAAACAAAAAATGGAACTTATAAATTCAAGATCTTAAACAGAAAAATATAAAGTTGAATATTAAAAATTTTTAATTAAAAGAATGTAAAAAATAGGAGAAAAAGAAATAAATTAAGTTAATTACTATATTATTTGGATCTATTAAGATAATTTTTCTAATATTAGAATTATTTATAAATTATAATCCTTTAATAAATGAAGATGGTTGTTCTCTCATTCGCAGGAGTCGTCTTTGCCTTTGCTGATTTCAGAATCAAGCATCTCTCCTGATATCACAAGCACGATGAACAATTTAGTGATGGTTTAGTACTTAAGTGCAATGAAACTGCCCACTCAACTGGCTTAAAGTGCAATGAGTTTAAATACTGCATCCACGCTGATCGTCAACCATGCTTACAAGCAACCAGCTACCGCTATGAAGACTTGCTAGAAAAAGAATCCTGGAGGAGTCTTTGATGACCATACCCACTGCAATGAATTCGGTTTCAGTGTCAATGGAGACCCAGTCCACCAGTCAGTCCAATTTGAAAGATGTCAATCACACAACGACTTCAACTGTAATCACTCCTACAATAAATTTCATTTCTGCATCCCATGAAATCCACTTAGTTTAAGAGGATTTGCCTAAACGTTTTGCGGTTGGCGTCTTCAGACTTTTCTTGAAGTTCTAAGCTTTTTCTTTTAAAATGCTAAGAATTCGTGGGGCACCCAATGATGGTTTAAGATCTATGGTCAAGACACTTCCCAGAAGTTTTCCTCATTAACAAAGAGGCCACTGATTCTGTTGCTCAAATCACTGCCACCTGCAATGTTGTTAAAGTTGTCAAGACATTCACCAAGGCTATTAGAGAGGGTTCTTCAACTTTCATTTCCAGAATAGATGGAGATATGAATAAGCAAAGTCCCAAATTAAGCTAATGAATACTTGAAATCATCTACTGATTCAGAAAGAGGACAACTTATTGGAAAGCTCTTATAAATCGTTGCTGACTGGTCTATCTGAAGAGAAAAATAGGACTTAAAAACCTATGAATAACATAACAAATTTGCAAAATTATTAAAACAAATTGACAATAAAAAATGTTTGCTATTACATAATAATTTAATTCAAATCCCATTCTTTCTCAATCTGCCATTTATATTTGCATTTTTCATATACCCTATTTTTTTCATTCTTTTATTTGAACTATTTCATTTAACTTGCCAAATTTATTAGTATATAAGAAAACTTCTGATAAATCTTACTCCAAAAGATTATTACAATCAAGAATAGTTTAATAATATAGAAAAAATTAATACCATCTTAATTATCAAAATTATACCTATTTTATTTCAAAAAAATTTATATAAAGGTATAATTGATCTCAATATAAAAATTATGATCATTGACTAAATAAGTACTTATATTTGGAATAAAATTTGTTAGGAAATCAGAAAAAAATATAATCAATAAATTATATTTTCTTAAATTATTTGATACAAATTTATATAATTTTCCAAATAATTTTACTATTTTTTCGAAAAGAACACTACTTAACTAATAGATTAGTTTACTTATTGGCTATTTCTATTGTTAAATTTATAATTTTTTAATAATTTATAAAGGTACTATTAATTTTAAACAATAATTTTTTCATTATTAAAAGTGAAAACAATTTATTTGAAAAATTAATTTGCAAAAATAAAACTTTTTAAATTTTTTTTTTCAACTTTTATAATTTTAAAATTATGATTAATTTTTTGTTAACATAAAATTAATACTCGAGATAATTAAACTTTAAAGGGTTTTTTATTCAAAATTTAAAATGTAATTATCTATAGAGAAATGGTGAGCATTATCAGAAAACTTAAATAATCAGAATTTTTAGAGAAGTATGATTAAGAATATAAATTTTCGCATCTTAGTCTTGAAAGTGGTTTATAAGATCTTTAAATAATAAACGTTAAATGTGAAATTGATTAGAGAAAATTATTTAATTCATAGATAATTTATGATTTTTTATAAAACTATATCCAAATATCATTATTCAGATATAAAGAAAGAAATATGATAGAAAAAGTGTTAATCGTAATGATGTCTAAACATAAATTTATAGATGAAGTCCAAAAAGTAATCGAAGTTATAATAAATTTGAAGAGCATTTAAAATAATTAAAAGAAATCTAAATATTAAAGATATTCAAAGATAAGGTTTTACATTATTTTTATTATATAATTAAAATATATATATTGGAATAGATGCAAAAATAATAATTGATTGGATTTGATCTATAATATATAATCAATTATTAATTAATTGATATTCATACTAAAATTGTAATAATAAATATTAATATATTTCATCCTATCTTGGAATATTATTATGAATGCGAAATTTATTAAAGTAAAAATTGTGATTCGCTCAAATTAAAACTTAAAAAAATTAAAATTTTATAAATTATAATGGATTAGAAGTTTCATCTCTCTACAGCATTATTAATTAATCTAAATTAGAATTTTCTTCATTTTTAAATATTTTATTTTTTGTATATACTTATTTATATTTTTAATAGTTTTAGTGTAAATAAAGCACAAACTGATCAGAAAATATCAATTTAATTTAAAGAATGAAAGCATTATTTAATTTTTATTCCTCAAAGTTAGAATAAAGCATTACATACATAGTAGATTCTAACAATAATAAACTTATTCAAATATAAATCATTCACAAACCCCAAAACCTAATTCGCTTAAACAGAATTATACCTTAAATTCTAAAAATATATAAATTAAACATAATAATAATAAAAATAATTTATTAAATTTCGAAGCAAAAGTTGCAATAATGGTTATTTTTCTTAGAAATTTGCGTAATTAACTCTAATAATATTTACATTTATTAATTTTTGTTTGTTTTGTATTTTTTATTTTTATTTTAATTAATTTTCCTTGTATTTTATTAATTATAGAGAATTCAGAATTCAGGAATCTAAAAAATATATATGATCTTTTTCTTCTTATAGTAATTTTAGTTTTATTTAATAATGGTTTAAGTATAAACATAAAACGAATATAAAAATCATACTCAAAAACTTATTTAAAATAAATAATAATTATAAGAACTTAGAAAAAAGCATATATTAATATTAGAATATAAATAAAGTATATAGAATTATTATATTATTATTCAATTTGATTAAAAAAAAATTTGAAAAAGTATTAGCTACCCTAGTTAAAACACACGAACTTAGCATACCACATCAAATGTTAGCATCCTTATCTTGATTATTATTAATCCTAAAACTGTTTCAAATAATCTAATATAGCAGATTACTTTTTTCTTAATAATTTTTGTACTAAAATCATTATGAGATAGAAAAAGGAAACATTCTCTAGGAATACAAACCAAATTCGCAACAAAAACATCAATATTAAATAAGAAAAAATTTAATACCAAGTTGTAATGAAGTAATTTTGTGAAAAAATTCAAAACATTTAGCTTAAACTGTAAATTAAAGTAATAAGGTCATAAATAAGATATTAAATTGAATAAATTAAGAGCTCTAAGCAATGAAATAATTAATGAAGATATATAACGTAAAACAAGTAATTAGTTAGTTTATTTAGCAATGAATTAATTCTGTAGTTACAAAAGTAGGATAATTCAAGAACATATTTAATATCAGGAATTATGTATCAAACCAGTTGTCAGTATGAGTGTTAGAATACATAAAGGCCTCATACCGTCGTGTAAGCAAACTCCCCTTTTCATTCGTATTTTCTACTAATCAATCTTAGTGTTTCTTCTTGTCCTAGGAGTGTTAATATAAAAAGATTAGAAATATTAAATTTATGGGGAATGGTCAATAAATGATTTAAAATTGATCATCAACAGATCAAAGTATTGTAATTTTTACTTAATTATAAATTATTTAAATTAACTGTACTGATGTCCAGAAATTATAGAAGAATTTAGAAAGCTATGGATATATTTTTTTAATATTAAGAATGATAAACTGAATAAAAAATGTTTCAAGTTCATTCATATTAAATAAATAATTCTTACTGGTCAATTAATTAATTTTATTTTACTTTAAAATTCCTAAAATATATATAATTTCAGGATAAATATGTATTAAACTCTTATATTCTATGAATTTAATACTCAGCTATTGTAATATTTAAAAATAACTAACAACATGATTGAATATTATTCTTTGCTACGTTCTTATTCTTTTAACTTTTATTCAAAGTAAAACATTTTTCTAAAAGTATATCCATTAAATTGAATTTCAATGTAAATCAGATTTTCGTTGAATATATCAAACAATAATTACCCTAAACAATAGCTAAACAGACTGAAATAGTTGTTAAATAAATATAAAATTTAAAAATAAAGATAAAGATATAATTAAATACTTACTTTAAATTATTAAATGATAATGAATATAAGGCTTAAATCATTATTTACTTTTTGACTGTTTATTCTGCTGATAGAACTTTTCGAGTCCGTAGATGTCTCTTTTGGGTCGTTTGCTTTAATCTCTATATCAAGTTGAAATGTGACTTCCTCATCGCAGTACTTATGGAGCTCTGTGGCAATTTACTTGCAGAATATTTCGTCAGGTGCGATGCAAAAGTGTGGGATCCAAGGGGTTCTCCTCAAACAAATTGTTTTGCAAAGTAGTAAAAGCTATTCAGAATTTTTAGAAAATAATGCGCTTTTAATTATCTCTCCCTTCATCACAAAGATGGGCCCACTCCTCTCTATTTATCACTCCTCCAATTGCAATTCCTATTGTTCTTCTTTAATATATATCTTAAATTTAGCCATATTTGTTGTAGAACCATGAAGCACACACAGGAATACCCAGTAATATCTTTTTATTTATCTTCCTCTGGAGAATATACTTGTTATTATGAATTAAATTATCATTATGCGTGAAAACCAACGCAGGTTTGCTTGTGTATTTCTAGCTCTCTCTATTTTTGAACTATTTGATTGAGCATTTTACAACGCAGTTACCTTGTTGCATCCTAGACTGTCATTATCTCTAATTTTATATATAAACTTGAAGATTTTTTATCGATCACAAAATGATAAAATTTTTTAGAAAAAGCTATCTACCATTTAATTTTAATTTGCATAATACATTCACATTCGGAGAACTTAGGCCTTAGCACTATATGAAAGGTGGCTTAGGAACTAAAATTGTTTTCCTCTGATATCTTGAGGACTTTCATCAAAGCTAACAAGAATTTTCTTTATTTAGAATCACTTCACTATGAAATTCCTCTTTTTTTTTATTTTAATATGTTGGCACCTTGGCTACAAATATTGATTCCTAAGGTATCCAAGGATCTGGCAAAAAAGCACCGCTAAATTACCGGACATTATGTAATCTTAGCATGAAATTTGTAAGTTTTTATATAAGATTCGGGCATAAAAATGTCAAAGGTCATCCAATTATCTTTAGATTTTATATTGCTAATCCAAGTCATCGACTTATATCGGCAATCGTTAATCATCATTGTTTTCCTCTCAAGCATATCTATTAGTCTTCATGCTTTCCATTCGATGGAAGAACTCCCTCGCCATTGCTTTAATTACAATTAGCTCTAGTATATTCCTTGCATATCTCTTTATGATTTCTGATCCAAGAATAGTTTAAACTGCTTTGTAGATTTCCTTAAGTAGGTAGCTATTAGTATTTAAGATTTCAAGTAGGATCTTTAAACGTTTATGGAAGATGAAGGCAGATAAAGGTTAAATGGCTTGAGACTCTGAGACTAGGAACGGGAACAGGATCGACGGTGTCAACTCAACCGAAGAGGAGGACCGGCTCTTCTTTATCGATGACATCCTGTGATCTACAAGCAGCATCTTTAGTGAGAAGGAATAATTAATAGTATTTATTAGTCAATAAGACTAATAAAAAAAGAACAGGTGGCTTATTAATTTCATACTATCCCCTGTGATAGTAGTAGTATAAGCATATATGAAAAAGCAATCTATTAATAATTATAATAATTATGAGAATTAATTAAAAATTAATATAATTTAATTTTAACAATTACCTTTTCTAGCAGTTTATTATCTTTTATTATTTATTAGTTTTCTAATCTTTTTAAAACTTTTTCCCTACACATTCAGGTAAACTTAGTGAATGAATAGTAAAATCATAATAAAAGTAGGAATGTCTGAAACGAATTTTTTCAAAGATTATTTCAGAATATTGTGAGTAATATTGTGAGTAATATTGTGTTAGTAATGAAGTATTTATGAATTGTCATTGACACAATCAAAGTAGTTAACTTCAATAGACAAATATTTTATTATATTTATTCTTTTTTTTTGCCAAAACACCAATTTTCAAAGTCTATATAATAAAAAATTTATTTAAAAAATAGCTAGTTTGATAAAGTATATAAATCTAATTGCTGTAGTTATAGATCTTTTGATTAATATCTGGAAAAAATATTTAAAAACTTTATCCTATTGTTTTAAATAATTTCTTAAAAAGAGTTATTATTTATAGTTTAAACAAAAATATAACGAATTATATTTACTCCCCATATTCAAATAACCAACCAATCTATTTAGTATTTAAAATAATATCTTAAATTCTTCGTAATTTTTTAGCATTCCTTTAACTTCATTGACTTAGAATTGAAGTCCTTTTAAAGGAAAATTATAAAATTAATTTCCTTAACATTTTAAAATTAATTGTAAGCTTTTTAATTAATTTCTTATATTTTTTTATTAACCAAATATAATCCTCATATTCATTTTGAAAATTATGAACTTAACAAAATTTAATTTTTACTTTAGAACTCTAATATTTTAACATCTTATTACTATTATACAATTAAGCAAATAACAGTTAAAAATATATACTTAATATTTATATATCAGATTTATCAGCTTTTAGCACTATACTAATAATTAAAGTTATTACAATCATTAATGTTATATCTTATTAAATATGCTGATTTAGTAATATTTCACTGATTTTCATCAGCATTAACTGCAATTTTATTTGTTCATATTAATTTTAAGATTAACATAATAAATTTCAACGATGGTAGATTCAAAACTAAGGTCAATAATTATTTATTATAAATTAAATAATTATGGCATACATAGGTGGTAAATAGCTTATCATTAATTATTTATTTTAAGTATAGTAATTGCAAATTTTTAATTGACTTAGTAATCAAAAAGTGATTATGATTAAAAAAAACAACTTCAATATGTGTTTTCCCACTCAAAACCATTTAGTACTGATGCTACTGCTACAATAGAGTATGGAATGTTCCCAGTATCAGTGGGTTTTATAAGAATTTCAATCATTCCTCTTATATCTGAAAATCAGGAGGCTCATGCTTGGGGATTTAAACCATTGCACATGTGTGTCATTAAAGCCTGATAATTGTCTAAAAGCATGTAATTAGCGTTCTGAGAAGTTTTTGTATTTATAGCTGTATAATCGAGAATATCTTACATTTATTTATTCTGCTACATCACGATTGAATGATGATTTATTTAGCATATAATGTTAAATTGGTGAATTAATTTATTATAATCATTAACCACAAATGAAAGTAAATTGATATTATCTGTATGGACTGGACTTTTCTTATGAGCTCTGGATATTAGTGAGAGCTGATGGCGTAGTTTATGAGCTTCTTAGAGTTTTTAGTAACTTAATTGTTATGACATGGATTTTTAGTCATTTTTTACTAAGTAGAGTAATTATTATATACTATTGATAAAATAGAAAACAATCGTAAAAATGAAATGCGTAAATTTAGATTAGCTGTCTTTAAATAATAAATAGCTAAATCAAATTTTATTTAAGTGTATAAATGAAATAAATATAAGGCATGTTGCAGAGTATATATATTAGAATCACTCTAATTAGACATGACATAATTTTATTTTTCTATTTTCCTAAATTATTCACAGACGAAAGCAGAGTTGTTATGACGTTTAAAATTATTACAGGTTATAGGTATATTCTAAGCATTAGACTTAATTTATTTTATTCATATTCGATAGAGTGAGTAGCGGAAGTAAAGTTTTAATAATCTAAATTTGATAGTAAATATTAGAAATTTATTAAATAAAAGTATAAGAATTTGATATTAGTAGATTAAATTTTAATAAATCACAAATTAGTAGTTACTTATGATTATATTTTCTTATAAAATGATAACTATATCATTGAAGTTTCAATTAAGTATTGTTCTTTCTCAAACCATCTTAATTTTAATTATAATTTTGCTGTATAAATTTCATTAAATATTTAATTAAAAAAATTCTTAAATTTAAAATAAATATGACTAATATCAACTTCAACTTGAGTAATGTAATTTAAAATATTTATATTTCTAAATGCAAAATATAAGTTGTATTGTTATAAATACATTATAATTAAGCTTGACTTTATAATTTGATGTAATAAAGTGCATAAAAGGTTTTAAAATACGAATTAGTACTTTAAAAAAACACTTTTAATTTTTTATTAATTTAAGAATCTTAAATCTTTTTAGTGTTGTATTAATTCTATATACAAATATCAATAAATGTAATTGACGTTATCAGATTCGTGAGTTTGAAACATATTTATTATTATCTAATGTGGTTCATACATTCAAGTTCCTAGATATGATTTTACTATGGCTTTTGGATTTTTAAAAAAAACTACTTAGAATATAGATTAAATCTATATAGAATAGCTCTTAAACTAATTGATTCATAACTCATAAGAATCATTGAACACATTAGTTTCTAGAAATATTAATTCTGCTAAAATACTTAAATCATTATAATCAAAGATTATA
This sequence comes from Oxytricha trifallax, assembly GCA_000711775.1. Lineage (NCBI taxonomy): Eukaryota > Ciliophora > Spirotrichea > Sporadotrichida > Oxytrichidae > Oxytricha > Oxytricha trifallax. The sequence continues at coordinate 225,381 of ARYC01000075.1, forward strand.
TATAAAGTTTTGCTTAAATAAATTTAGGCATAAATGTTAATTTTAAATCTTTTCAAAAATTTTAAAAGTTGGTAATATATTCAAGGAAATTATTATAACTTTTCAATTAATTTCATCAACGATATAAACAATATTTGATTAAGAAAATATCTAAATTACTTAAATTTAAAAATTAAAAATTTGTATATTTAGAGTTAAAAATGAAAAAATTAAATATTATTTTTTCTATGAAATAACAATAAGTCCAAAAATATCAACTCCACTTTACTAAATTGACTCGTATGATAGAAACTCCCCACCAAACTGATAATTAATAATTTTATGAAGTACATAGTTCTCTTATCCATTAATTTAATATTAGGAGTTATATTCACAATAGTTGCTGCAGCCTAAAATCTTTGTCAGCTAAAGCAATTAAACTATAACCTCCTAGTTATTGGTCTACTTAGGCTTATGAAGCTAAACTCAAATAGTACATATTAAAAGAATTAGAACACTGTTTCATCTGCATTTTAAGTGATAAAGTTCTTCAAAAAACATGGTTCGGGATTCATATATACTACCTCAAAATAGTTTAAATGATATTTTTTACTGAAGTTTTGTCATTTAACCTCGAAGAGAGAATATCTTTAAGAATTCTTGAATGGTTGGTTGAAGCAAAAGTCAAATTGTATCTGCTGTAACTCTTGTATTTAATTTATATTAAATCATAAAAAATTAAAATTTGATAATCATATACAATTTATAATAGGCTATATATATTTTGATTATTTTAGTGATCTAACACATAGTATCAAGAAATAAAGATTCTATTGTAAAGAATCAATATTCATTTTAATATAATATTCATATCTTGCTTTGAAATTGATAAAACTTAATTATAATCTTTAACTATTTTTATGATAGTTAAATGGCTCAAGATTTTAACAATTAGCTTCATCATTATTGTGATTGTCATCTATATTCATTAAATTTCACCACTGCTTACAATATAATAACTAATAAATAGCTTGAAAGAGGGATCAATAAAATCTAAGAATAAAGTTATAAAAGATATCAAAATTTTTAAATTGGAAATGTCCAAAACGAATACATAAAGCATCAATTTTTTTCCTTAGCAACTTGTGATAATAAAGAAGTTTATTTTACCTTTCTTATCATTTAAAAATATTTGTAAAGTGACTTAATGTATTTTTAATTTCTCAATTTACAAAAACAAACAAAAACAATAAGTATCTCTAGCATGTATTTTCATAGTAAAATAATAAAAAAATTATATTTCTTCACTATTTTTCATTCTTAAAAAAAATAATTGTTATTATAAATGATTTGATTGTTGAAATAATAATATATTACATTATCCTAAAATAATTTAGGGTGTGTATTCTAAATGATTTTAACTATATAACATTTAGAATTAATAATATAATTTATAAAGATAAATGTCATATTATTATAGAGAAGTTGCTATTGAACAAATACATAATTGAATAGCTCTCAGAATAAAAAATATAAGAAAATTCATTTAATTTTTAATAATAAAAAATATTCAGAAATTTTATTAATTTTGGATTCATTATTTATATATATCTTGTTTAAGTTTGACTTGCTTTTTACTATAGAAAAAATATATTTATTTAAATTTAACCTTAATAAAAGCAATAATATGTTCTGATTTAAATTAGATAATGTTGCAAAATTCATTTTACTTCGAGTTAGCATATGCTAATTTTAAACCATCATATTTTTAATTCTTTTTTGTTTCTTTTTTATTTTAAGAATATTGTAATCAACTATATTTTAAATATCTCTTAAAATCTTTATCCTATTAATTAGTGGATTTAATATGAATGAGGATTAAATAAAATTTACATTCAAATTTTTTGCTATAAAAATTAATAATTTTAAACAATAAAACAAATTTTAAGTTTTTAAGGTTTTAGATAATAAATATTTACTCAAATTACCTAATAAAATATTTTCTAAGAACTTTATCTTATAATTTATAAATTTTTAATAAATTAAACAAATTATACAAACAAATATATAAAAATAATTGTAAGTTTTTCATTAGTAACCTTTACTTATTCATAAATTTAATACTTTAGAGAAAATTTTAATAATTTCAGCAACCTTTTATTAATTTTATATATGGGCTCAATAATTATTTATTAGGAGTAAATAATGAAATTTCTATAATTATTTTATAAAAGATTTAAATTTTTAATATTTCGATTTGGGGTGTGCTATATTATCTGATTATATTTTTTATTATTAAAAAATATACTCACAGTAAATATTCATTATGAGCTAAACATTAATATCTTATAACTCATTAATTGGGGCGATATAAACAATTATTTTGTAAACTTGTAACTTTTAAACATTACTTTCAAAGCTTATACCATTTAACAAGGGATTATAATTTAATAGAGGGAAAATACAAATCTTTATTGTTTATATATAAATAGAAATATACATTTTGAAGATGATAAATTTATAAATATTATTTATATTTAAATTTATGTCAATAATTGTAGATTTACTTTAATATATTTTGATAATTGTAATTAATTTAAAATCTAAGAGAGATTTGAAGGCTTATAATATATTATATTTTTTTTATTAACATCAGTGATAGTTTTAATAAAAAATTTAAAAAGTAATATGTTAATACAATTTCATAGATTATTATATTTAATTCTTATAATTATAAATAATGCCCTTTTTAATATATCGTTTGAAATATTGTAACGGTTAATACAATAATTCACCAAAATCAATTCACCACTTAATGATTATATATTAAGCCATTATTTAAAATTTGATAATAGATGTTGAACCAATTTATAATTGATATATAATTTAAAAATATTAAGCAATTATGTCCATAGTACTGTACTATACTAAGATACACTACAGCTGATTTATTTTACTTACAAATTAGTCTTGTTTTTTAATATTACTAAAATATAATTGATTTGGGAATTTGTAAAAATAAAATATAGAACATAATTATAAATATATATAACTGCCACTAATTACACTTGCTTCTATCACTAATTTGATTTACATTATTTTAACCGTAATTTATTTATTTAAATAAATATTTAATTTTAATTGTGCAAGTGTGCAAATATATAAAATATACACCCTACCAATTTGTGCGAATATATAATATATTTAAAAGTGACATTTATGCATACATTTCATAATCTCATATTTCATTGTCTTCGTTATAGTTATCGTCATATTGTTACTGGAGTTTTTCTTCTTGGCCTTCTCTACCATTGCGACCTTATTTCCCTCCTCTATTTGAATAAGTAATGTAAATTTGCTCTGATATTTGGTTCATTTTCACCTTCACTGTCATTATCTTACTTATTAGCTGGCTCACCCATAGGTATGCTTTTAGCACTTATTGCAGGTAAGTTATTTGGATTTATCTTTTATTGAGCTAGCACTTTTGGCAACTGCTTTATAAGGTAGGAGTCTTTTCTTGCAAATCTATTTTAGAGATATTTGGCAGTTATAGCTTTCATGCTTATTTTATTGCTTCTGATTCTGAGTCCTTGGCACTCGATAGCAAATCACTAAAGTTTAATTTACAGGACTGTATCAATAATCTTTACTTCTAGCTCTGGGCCGGAGTTATTATTGCTTGACATTGTGCTTTTCATTTTAAATTATATTATTACTCTTTATATTTTAAATATTTCTAATTATATATTATATATTCGCACAAATTGGTAGGGTGTATATTTTATATATTTGCACACTTGCACAATTAAAATTAAATATTTATTTAAATAAATAAATTACGGTTAAAATAATGTAAATCAAATTAGTGATAGAAGCAAGTGTAATTAGTGGCAGTTATATATATTTATAATTATGTTCTATATTCTATTTTTACAATTTCCCAAATCAATTATATTTTAGTAATATAATAGACTAGCATATACATTTTTATCAAAATTTTACATTAATTTTTGAGGACTTCATTTCAACCATGTAGAAGAATTATTAAAAATGTTTCTAAATTTTTTTGAATAATAAACAGAAAATCTGCTACAAAAAATACATATTCTTAAATATTCTTTAAAATATTCAAGAAAATACTTGGAGAAATTATGTTTAAAATCTGTTTTAATTCTCACTTTACCAATTATCGTGTAATTATATAGTTATTTTTATATTATATCAACTAATTTAACCCATATATATTACCTTTCTTATTTTATCTTAATAGATTTAGATATTTTAATAAATGAGACTATTGCAAATATAGAATTTGAGTCAATTAATATTTAATAATTAATCTTATACTCATGATTTTTAGGGTTTTCTCAAATTAATTTTTTGAGTGACTTCTAATAAGAAATTTATCAAAAAAATAAACATATAAGGCAATCATAATTATTCTCATTATAAATCTTTATTAATTGATTTAGGAAAATAAATATAAATTTTATGAATAAATAATAAGCAATTAAATTTTGTAAAATTTGTTTTAATACTTATATATATTATTAAATTATAATCTCAGTGAGAGGAACATAAGAGCGAAATGCCCAACTTCTCGACCTACACAAAGAACTTCATTTTCAACCCTCATCAGAGGGTCCAGACTCAAAGACATTGTCGACATCATCATCTCCGAGTCTATGAACAACGATTGGGGACACCTTACCATTCAAAAAGTCATTTACATTGCCAAAATAGTTGCCTAGATCAACCCATCCCTCATCTTCAAACTCAGAAATGAAGCCAAAATCAGAGCACACAATCAGAACAACCACTAAGTTGCAAACTGGCTTGAGCTGCTAGCTCAGTCACTCTACTTAGTCCAATTCAACAACAAATGGATCCCCAAGGCTTAACAGCTATCTACTGATTTTGGAAACCTGGATGCCAAATCCCCAGAGTTCATTCCTTAGCCTTCCTCACCCAAAACATCGTTGCTAGTCAATACTAAACTGGATCTCCATCCACTTACTAGCGCCCTCTCACAATTTTAAAACATGTACACTCAACAAGAGTTTGATACCCTTAACTAATAGTTCATACAGGAAGAGCAGGAATACCTAGCTTCCCAATGTGCCATACTCAAAGCGCCATTAGACAATTCTAGCTCGCTAAACTATGATTCCGAAGCCGACATCTCCTTCTATGAAGGGGGTGAATAATCCCTGACGTCTTCAAATACGTCACTCAATAATTTACCTACTAAATAGGAACATTTAACAAAAATTTTTAAGGAATCACCCTTTAATAAGATTTCCTACTAGGAAAAATTTTAATCGGGTTTAATAAGATTCCTAATTAATAATGAGAAATGAATAATCATTATTAAATATGAGTTCACAAATTGACACCTCAATGAAGGACAAGAACTCAACAGAGCTCAAACCTAAACCTGAATTCTACATCTCAGCCTCATACAAAGCTTGTCACAAACTCTACACAGAGGCAAAAGATGGAACTAAAATTTCAGCCAAGACATTATTTGAAGCCCTAGAGACCAAAGAATAGATAGTCTCTCTAAGAATTCAATCAGTAACCTAAGGTCTCTCCAACTAAATTGCTTACTACCTCGAACAACTTGAGGAAATCTTGGACTAAGGCCCAACACACTATGGCCAACAACCCTGACATCCCTAAGCCTATCAGAATCTTCCTTAAAACCATTGACAAGCTCAGATCCTATGATCAAGATGTCATAATGTACTGTGACACAGACCAAGACTTTATGCTCAACACAAACACTATTAGATTTAAAACACCTTGGAACTTCTCCAAGAATCTCTCCACCGATCTCATCTTCTTCATGAAAGAAAATTTTAAATCCTATATTTCCCTCGGTCTTATTAAATTTTCAGTCAGAGTCTTATAACCCATTAAATACAAACATATAAACGACGATTCCGTCGCAATTTTAAGACAAGACCAAAGGAGACAAAACCAGTACTAAAATTCAAACAAGGGTAGAAAAACAAAAAAAAGACAAATACAACAAAGAAAACCCAAGAGAAACAACAAAAAGAGAAGAAACAACCAAAGGAACTGAGTTCCTTCATAATTGATATGCTTAGGGGGGCATTGACCCCTCGATGCGAGTTAATTATTATTATTATTATTATACTTATATATTTAATGGAATTTCTGCTTATTTTAACCAAAATAAACTCCCTCATTTATCTTATTAATAAATAGATCTTAAATTTATTAAGAATATTATTCTAGATAATATCATTACTATTATTATTTCTCAAAATTTTTAGTTCATTGAAGTTTTATTTAAAGTGACAAATTACGTTTTAATTATTTTTATGATTATAAATAATATTCTGTTTTGTAGTTTTATATATTGTGAGTTATGGTTTTATTATTCACAATCATTTTATCTAGGGAAGTTATATTTATTAAATTTTATCCCTTCAAAATTCGCATTTTATAATTAATATTTAATTTTCATTATTAGCACTCAGTTCAAATTCATCATTCTTAACTTTCAAACTAAAATAATTGATAAATTAAATCATAGAATTCTAAACTTTTTCATACTTATGTTTTAAGTTGATGTTTTTCATTTCTTTTTATCTCTACTATTAAAAATGAAAATTGAATCTAATTAATTAATTATTATAATTATAATTGACAAATTCAGTTTTGGATCAACTGTGCAGGCTGTTGATTACCCGACCAATTATGATAGTTAGGATATTTGTATCCCAGGTTTCACTGATATTTGTACCTGGTAAAAAGAAACAGAATATTCGAGGGTTCTGTTGTGCCTGTACTTGGTAAAAGCACGGAATACACTTCTGGAACTGGCAACTTTATAATGAAATTTAACATTCAATTATATCAAGGAATTTAGAGTGGTTACATGGATGAAGGGACGAGAATTTAAATGACATTTGAATTTTGTGGTGACTACAACTGATGCTTTCGATAGAAGGTCCGGAGGAAGCGCCTTCAGAATTTTTATCACTAAAACATAATCTGCTAATAACTCAACCAATAAATAATCGACAAATTCCATTACAAATTTAATATTTTAAAGATCAGTAATTCATTTACAAGTAAGCCTTAAATAATAATTTAGTTAAAATCTATGAAATAAATATATAAGTTCTATAGTATTATATGGAAATAAAAATTATTTTTTTTTGCAAACCAATATGTTCTATTTATAAATTCTAAAGATATTATTCCATTATGATTTAGATAAATTTACTAAATAGTAATTTATATCAAAAGAGTATTAAAGTGATTTTCTTTTCAGAAAAGTTAAACATTTGCACTTTTTATTTTGTAAATAATTTTATATTTATTTTATTTGTGAATCTAGGAGTTATATTAGAGTTTTAGTATTATATTAATGGTAAAGCAAAATAGAAGTTTTAAGAAATTCTTGAACATATAATCTCATTTAAACCCCTGCCCAAATTAAAGCTCTTGCTGATGAATAAATTCAACTAAATTATAAAAATATTTCTTTAGGAAACATTAAAGTATTTTAATGTAATTCAATGATAGAAAAGATTATGAGAACATTTAAAGATAAAAATATTAGCAAAATTTATTAAAAAGTTATAAAAGAGTAAAATCAATTGTATAAGGTAAATTGATAAATTTTAATTAAAAATGAGTATTATAGCTTTACTTTAAAATCTATTTAATATATCAATTTTTTAAAAAGACAGTATATCAAGGGGATCGAACCCCATATCATTAGGAAGCAACACCTTAGTTTTACCATCAGGACTATTGGTTAATATTACAGTTCTAATTCTTTTAAATATGTTTTCTTGAATTTTATTTATTCATAATTTATTCAATTCCCTATTTTTTAAGTAATCATCTAAACTATAGAAGAAAGACTCTTTACTTATTTGAAAATACAAAAGAAAATTAATGAATCATACAGAAGAAAAGCTTTAATAGAAAGTTGAAATTTTAATACTAAGAATAAACTACTTCAATAATTTTAGAGGAAATTTTGGTTGTTCATTACCAGAGGAACAATGTGAGATAGAAGAAGAAGGTAACAAATTAAAAATACTGAGATATTCTAAATAAATAAATGTTAATATTAGAAATAGATTATATTATAATTCACTTCTTTGATTAAACAGTATATATTAAACTAATTACAATTAAATTTGATTTACTTCTTTTTTATAATTTATATCCACGATTCACTAAATAATTACTCATGGGGTTTTATTTTAAAGTAAACTATCGTTTACATATTATTGATGAATTATTTTTTATATAAAAGGATTACAATAAAGAGTAAAATTGACAAATAAAAAAAAATAATAAAACATGTTGCTATTTTCAAAAAAAATGAAGACAATAATAAAAATTATAACTATTTAAATTTTTATATAATTATTAAAGTAAAATTAGGATTAATAAGATAGGATATTAATTGCTCCTAATAAATTAAGCTAAAATTATTTTAAAAATTCATAGTATTATAAAAAAATAGAATTTTTCAAACTCATTAATGTTGCTATAATAAGTAGCTAGGTTACGATGTTTATAAATAAATAAATAAAACTTTAGAAATTATTTTTTAAGAATTGTAGGGATTAAGTACATCTAAAAATAATCTAAATAAGTAAGGAATTTTAAATGATAAAAAAATTGAAACACTGTATAATATCATTAATTAAAGAGATCATTTAAAATTACTATTTATATAAAAATAATTAAAGAGCAGCATGAATAAACAATGCATTTGTGATTACTAAGGACATTAGTTAAGCTTTTAATGACATAATCTGCTTGTTAAATGAGCTTTCAAAAATACAACGAATATTCATATATCACTCTCTAGTGAAAATTTATAAATAATTTTATGTTGTTATATGTTAAGTGGAATTAAAGAAATTAAATTAGAAACAACAAATAAACTATTTCAAGATATTTAAGAGAATTTTACTTTGTTTAAACATAAAATCAAACTGATTTTTTTTATAAATCTAACCATTATAAAATTTAAGCAATTATAATCTATAAACCAAACAAAAGCAAGTGTCAGTTTATTTTTTTTTATTTTTATAAACCATTTAATATAAAAAACATAATTTTTACATAAATTTAATTAATGATTAACACTAAAAGTGATGTGATTCTTTTCTCACCTATTAAAATTAGATATGGTTTGGATAATTAAATTCTAAGAAATTGTAATTAAAAATTGAGAAGACCTAAATGTCTTCAAGTTTAAATGCTTATCATAACTTTGTTGTTTCAATCTTTTAAAAATCATTATATATAAGATATAAAATAAAATTAATAACTTAAAGAGAATAATAATTTAAATTTAATAAAAGGTAAATATTTAGAAAGAATTTATATAAATTCAAATTTAGCATTTAAAACAATCATTTCCACCTAAATTATTTAAATAATTGAAAAAGTAACTATTATTATGAAAAACCAAATTAATATAGATAAAGGAAAAATTAAAAAAGTAGAATTAAGACTTAACAATTGTTCATAAATTTGCATGGGTTAAAGTTTAAATTGGGTATTTTATGTAAGTTTAAATCTAAATAATCAACAATTTTATTACGTTTACTTTATTCTGCAAATCTTGCCAAAGTATTTATTCAGACTAGCTATAACAATAGATTTTTAAATTAAATATTCAAGTCATTAAATAAAGTATATAGATTATAAATTATTTAAAAATTACTTTTAAAAGTTACCTTCTACTTAAATTTTGGATACCATTTTATATATATTATTAATATAACATTTCTCTTCTAAAAAAGGAAAATATTAATGCTTAACTATACATTTTAAGTATTATATTTTTATCATATCTATTATTTTATTTGTTATCCAAAGATTTAATTCAAGTTTCTTTTCTTATTTTAGTGAATAATAAACCTTTAAATGTTTCTAAATTTATTTTGTCCAAATTTTTATATAATATCATTAATGCCATGTTATTTTTTTATTTTTTTATTGTAAATAAAAATGCCTTAAATTCATTTTGTTATAATCAACTATTGTGAAGTTATTTTTTATTATCATCCGAAATTATTTTAAAATATCTATTATATTCTTTCTTAATAAATTGCTCTAACAAATTAAATCAAGAAAATTATTAATTTTATAATGATTAACAATATTTCTCGCTTTTTTATTTATTCCATATTGTTTTTAAAGAAAAATATCAAAATTTAAATGTTAAATATATCTATAATTGTTTAATATTTAAATGTTACTCACTATTAATTTTGTTTATAATATTTAAAAAAAATGATTCATTTTACATATTTATTTTTTAATTGCTAACTGAAAAAGTTATGTAATTTTTTTATTAGTTTTTCATTCAAATTGAGTCACTTGTCTAGTTTTACCATTCTCTAATAAAATATTTTGTCTCTACATATCACTAAAAATTACATATTAAATATTGGATTTTGTATAAGATATATTAATAGTTATCACAAAAAATTCTACAAAAAAAATATTAATAATAAAAGAATTTGATTAAAATTATATTTGATCTTAATATTAACCCTTAAATTTATAGGGGTAATAAATATTAAATTTTTATTTAATTGCCTATGATATTAAATGTTAAATTATTATATCTATTAAAAAGGAATTTGAGTTGGACTCATAGTTTTAAAAAGAAATGTACTCTAAAAATTAAGAATAAAAATAGAATAAAAAAAAACAATGTTAAATTAATAAAAATAATTTAAAAGAATTACATACTCGATAATAAATAATATAACATATTGAAAGTATTTAAGAAATTTCATTTAAAAATCCAAGCTGTTTTTATCGAGATTAAGTATTGTAAGAAATTATAATTTTATAATTCAGAAAATATGAATATATATTTTATATTTATAAAAGTTTTCTTGGATTATTTTTTACTAATGAAATAAAATTAATGTTTTTGAAACAACTTTTAATTTAGCAGTATGGTTTTTATTGCTCTTAATTCAAATTATTAAGTATATTTAAATTATAAGCATGAATCTTTTAGGCATTACTAAAATTGTAGGAATACATTCGAGATGGGAAGATTTCAAATAATTCAAATAAATATGAATTAAAATTTGTTGAAGTTAATGTAGGCCAATTTATAAGATCTTGTAGTCATTTTATGAAAATTAACTCGACTTTGGTGTTGGCGGTTCTAATTTATTGCACCCTTGAGAGATAACCTGATTTAAATTAAATGCCTCTAAATTCATTAAATTTATACCCTCACATTTAAATCAATTATCTCGCTCAAGGGTGCGATAAATTAGAACCGTCAATACTAAAGTCGAGTTAATTTTATATTTTTATAGAATGACTACTAGATCTTATAAATTGGCCTACTTTAACTGCAACAAATTTTAATTCATATTTATTTAATTAATTGTAATCTTCCCATTTCGAATGTATTCCTACAATAGTAAAACACAATTTATCGAAATTATCAATAAAGCCTTAATATCAAAATAATAATTAAATTAATCACTCTTTTCTTAATAACTTAGATCAATACAATTTAAATTTTAATAGTTCTATATATATATATCAATAATCTTTCCAAAAATATCTAAATTAATAACCCAGAGAAATTCAATTTTAAATTAAAAATCATTATTATTAATGCTGAGCTTAAACTATTAAATAAGAATTCATTTAAATTTTTTGTCTAGCTTTTTAAATTCTTTATTATCTTTCATAAATTATGAAATTTTTAAAATTATTGAAAATCATAGTTTCCATAATAAATTTAGAATAAACTAAATTTTATTAAAAATGTGATATTATTTATATATATTAGGATATGACAAAAAAGGCGGTAGATGAACCATCCACTCTGGCATTTTTTATGTAACTGTAATTTTTAATACTTAAAATTAGTATATTTAACAATTAAATATGATATTTTTATTATTGTCGCTTTATAATAACAAAAATAATTTAGAATAAATTTCGACTTTAATCTTACAAACTGCGATAACTAAATAGCTTATCACACAATAATAAATTTATCATTTTTATTTTTCCATACGAATGTTTTTTGAAAATAACTTATTATGTAGACTCTTCGTAAAAACAGAACTGAATCAGGAGATAGATAAAATCAAAAAAATAATTTAGCTAATGCAATCACAAGCATTTAAGTAATACGCAATATTCCCTAAAATTGTATCATATCTAATCTATAAATGTCTTTAATCAGAATTAAATATTTTTCTAAGTAATATAAGTGCAGTTATTAAAGTTTTTATTTTTAAATTTCCAATTCTTATATATTTATCAATATTATTGTAAGGGGTCAGATTTCTCCAATCTATAAGTATGTAGCGTTCAAATACCGTGCTCTTTAAGTGCCCTCTCAATAATAAAATTTCTGTAAAATGATAGTAATGGTTCTATAATTAGTATATAAGAAAATCTTGGGATAAGAGAGTAAGCAGCGTATTGGTTTTATAGTGGGTACTTTGACCAATTGTTGGTGCCGTTGTAAGCAAGAAAAAACAATTCAAGAATAATATGATATATTCATACTTCCTTTATTTCTTAATATTATTTATTAGCATAAAACTCTTGAATCAGCTATTAAAATCTGTTAATTCATATAACTTGAAATAAAAATAAAGAATTACACTACAACCTAATATTATAATTTTAAATTTTAAAATAATTTTTATTATAATTTCTTCTACTATTTACATTAAATTTTAATTGAATTATTTTATTAATATCAATTTTGTAATTTATGCATTTTATACTCTCATAATGTCTTAAATTTTATTTCTTTTTATCACTATATAAAAGTTAACTTTATTTAAATATTTAAAAGAAGAGAATATTCTTTTATTTATGAATTATTTTTATTTTACAACATTCATAGAATTTCTTTTATAAATAAATAGCTCATAATTATGCATTTCTATTTATTATTAAAATGCTTAAAATTTCCTTTTTATGTATTTAATTACGATATATATTTAATCAAATATGAAAAGCAATTAATAGTTATTATATTTTATCATCTTAATTTTTACTTTTAATAATTTTTATTAGTTTATACTTTATCTTTTTATATTTTAATTAATAAGTTTGTTTTCATTAAAAATTTTCTAATTTTATACTTATTTCCAACTGTATTTCCGTTATAAAAAGAGATTTTGCCGCTTTTAAACTCATATCTGGAAACAACAAATCAAAATCAATTGGAAATGGCGTAATATTGCTACACTCTTATTTTCATTTATTTACAAGTATTTACTGGATTTGAATTTATTATAATAGTTATAATCTTTAATGAATATTTCTATTAATAGTTTTAAATTTATTATTGTCTTTAATTTAAAAATTAAACTTTATCTTATATTTTATAAAATAAGGTAATTATAATTTGCTATTATTTCTTAATAATTTCTTGAAATGGAATAACATTCACTAATTATAAAATATTTACTAAATAATTAAATTACTGCATAAAAAACCGACTAACCATTAATAAAATTTATGCTCTTAATTATTATTAGGACATTATCTTATACTATGTAAATATATAAAATTTAAATTTAAATATTTAAAGCATTAATAATAGTAAAATGGTAATGTACAGTTAAAGAATCAGTTTTCTTCTCTCAATATAGATTTATTTTAAACAAATTGCAATTATTATAAAATATAAAAAGGAGCCGTCATAGAAAATCTATTGTAAAATTAATTTAAATATATTTGCACTTCAACAATTATTGATTAAAACATATGAATAACAGAGCTATTCTTTAATTATGCTAATAGTTTTTATTTAAAACTGATTATGTTTTATTCATAAATTTAAATAATATTTTAACAAGAAAATTTGTGATACTTACACTCACCGTTATTTTTAATATGTCTAACCTTTTATAATTAGTTTCTAAGATTCTATTATGCTTAATTAAAGCTGATAAGATTTATAATTTACTTTTGTGAATGACATCGAAGATAACTTTTAATTAACTATTATAAATAACTAAAACAAGTTGCAGTTTAAATGAATTGGTGATTGAATGGGAATAATTAATTGAAGATAATATCTGAGCATACTTAAAGTTATTGTTTGAAGTTAATACTTTTCAAAATTAAGGCATTTTTTTATAAATAAATCTATGTTTCAAGTATTTTGATTAGTAATACTTGATAGAATCTCAAATAATTTACATTGATAATTTATAGGATTCTAACTAATACTTATAAAAATAGAATTAAACAAATATTTTTAATTGAGAATAGTTTTAAATTATACTCCTGAATATATGCATGATTATTTCATTTATATACTATTGTGAAAAATAACACATTATTAAATTAATGTTATAATTATTATTATTTGACTAAAATTAGCAAATCTTGCTAATATCTTATTTGATTAAATTCTTAAATTAATTAAATAGAGTATGAAGCATTAATAGAGATTTATACAATCAATTACGTATTTAAAAATATCAAAAATGCATATGTCACTATTAAGGATATAAAAAACGTTTTATAAAATATTAAAATTAATTATAATTAATAAATCTAATTGTTGTAATATTTCATATTTGGTATGTATTATATATATTTCATGAATTAAGAGGTTTCACAATTCCACATTAATCTAAAAAAATGAAATAGGATTTAAGGTATCTTAATTTAATAAAAAAATAGTATCTAATTTATAATCTTTAATGTTAGTTTAAAAATATATTTATAATTTTAAACTTTATAAAATTTTATAATAATCTATTTCAACCTCAAGCTTAAAAGGGTTTAAAAAACAGATAATATCATCGATAACTTGCAAGGTTCTATACTTATTAATGATTTATCTAAAATGCATATACAAAGGAAGAGTTCATTAAAAATAAATAGGAATGAGTTAACATAATTACTATACAAGTTTTATCGAAAAGTTATAATTTGATATAATCAGAAAAAAGAAATAAAAGAGTTTGAAAAAAATTGGGGAATTAAAAAATAAATGCAATATAATTATTATATATAATAAATTTCTGAAAATTTAAAATTATAATTAGAATGAAGATAAAGATTAAAATTATATATTCCTATAATAAAAGTCTAAATAACTAATATTATTTAAGGGCTCCAAGAAACCTCTCTCTCTCTTAGTATTAATTCGGCTCACAATTAAATAAAGTAAGTGTTTGAATATGTCAAAATATGACTTTAATATGATTGATGCATGATATTTTATAAACTTTTCTCGTTTTAATTAATAATTATTCATACTAGGATAATTTCAAGAGTAATATTAAGCGTGAGTAAAAGTATAATTTATAAATAAAATCTCAAAAAATAAGAATGAAATTTATATTCAAAAGATATCAAAATAATTAAATTATCATTCATGTAAAAATTAAAGTTTTTATTTAAGTTAATATTAAGTATTATAATCAAACTACCATTTATATCAAAAATACTTATAATACAGGTTTGTTACAAGCCCCTTTAAATTCATTTTTTTTATTTTTTATATTGCTATTAAAATTAATAATAAAATTAAAGCATTTATGTAATTTAAAATAATGTAATTTTCACTATTGTTGAATATTTTATGAACAATAACTAAATCTATTTGTATTTTATCTAGCAAAAACAATAAAATTTTGTGATGGCTTGAGAATTAGAACACTCCAGATATATAAATATAGGCATAAGTTTCTCCACCACCACGATTTTATATTCTCTTAGAACTTTTTATTCTTGAATATGCCGAGTGCATTAAAGACATCGAAATCCTCTTGCTAGCATTGATCATAGGATATCTAAGCTATATAGTATAAATATGTTGGTATGCAAGAGGAAATCTCTGTAGCAACAAAAGAATTCCTATAAAGATACCTTTAAATTAGCTTGAGAAATTATGTTGCTGTTTCAGCGTTTTTTGCGCAATTTGTATGGTTTTATGTATGCATAATAAACATTTCTTGAAGAGTATAATTTAGTCATTCAAATTTAAAGCGCATTTTAATTGACGTTGTGATAATTTTTGTGAAGAGGTCGATGCTTGAGTCTTATATCTATTAGTATTTTTACCCGTGGAAGTAAATACATGATAAGTAATAAATTAAATTATATAGTTATTCAAATTAATAAGTTATAAAAATATGTTTTAATTTTTAAAACTCAATTTTTTTAATACTTTTATATATGAATATAGCAATACTTTAGACAAAAAATGCTTGTGTAAGATTAACTTTTAGTACCCGAAGAAATGGTTAATTAATGCAATGCATTTTAAAAAATTAGCAGAAACTTACTTGAGTGAGAATGTGTCAATTAATTATAAATTGACAATATTTCTTGATTAATTTATACAAAATTATTATTTAAATTTAACTTTTTGCTATTAAAAAACCGTTATCAACTTCCATTATATTAATTATATTGGTAGCTTTATATGTATTAGAGATAATATTACTAATATATGTATTATGGAAATTAAAAAAAATTTAATAAATATCTTAATTAATTTGAATTATTTCATTAATTTATGAATAAAAGAAACATTTATATTTGCTTCAATTCCTCAAAAGCTCCTGAATCTAAATAATAGGTTTGAACTCAGCATATATTACACTCTTCAAAAATCTTAAACATTTATGAATTTAATTAAATAGGAGTTAATGAAAATTTTATTAATGAAATAAAGTATAAAATTAAATGTCTAAATTCATAAATTTCAAGTAGTAAATATAAATAATTATTCACAGTTCTTTAGCTTTAAAATTACATATGAATGAAATTAAAGATGATAGATTGTAGTTTTATAATATTTATTTTTAAATTTATAATTAAAATGTTCACTATTTTATTATTTAAACTCTACCAACTTAATAGTAATAAATTGTTTAATCATTTTTATTTTTTCAAAGCAAAATTTAGATTTAAATTAATGAAGGAAATATATTTTATCTATACAAATTCTAATAAATGATGTTAACAGTTATATAAAAGATTATGTTTAAAAGAAAGAATTATAAGTTGACACTATTTATTATTACCATATAATAATTTACATTTTTAGCGTGCTTTATATGAATAAATTTTAGTGCATTTATTCACAGACATGTTTAAGTTTTTGATGAAGTAAATATTAAACCAGTAAACTGAATAAACTCAAATTATAATAGTGTATCTTGTTTTAAACATAGAATTGTATAAGAAGGGAGAGGCGAGACATTAATTAGTAAAGTGAGATACTCAGAAGTCAAAAACAATGGATGAAATTGAAAGTAGTATTCAATTATAGTGTGTATAATTTTTTATTATAACTTTGTTTTAATATCTAAGTATAAAATATAATTATGTCAATGCAATTAATATTTTATAAACAATAATAAAAATATATTTGAATTAAAATATAAAGTATATAATCACTATAATAAACCAATTAATTTAGAAATCATTTAACTTTAAAAATAATTATGCCTTACTTAGATAAGTTACAATAAATTTATATACTTGACTTAAAGTTTAGTAATTTTAGTCGAAGATTTTTCAATCATTACCTAAAAGTTATATAATAAACATTAGGAAATAATTATTAACATTTTTTAATGAGAAATGAGAAAAAAAATATAGAATTGATTTAACTATTCAATGAAATATAAAAAGAACAAACAAAAATGAAAACTAATTTATTTTATTTTTAAAAAAATTAATATAAATGCAAAAGTTAAAATAATTGTATGAGGATATAATTATTTTAATGTGTTATATATATACTACTTAGATGATTTAAATAGAATTATTAAGATAACTTCAATATATATATATATATATATATATATATATAATATTATGCAGAACTCATAGTTATTGATCTTCTGTTTACAATGTGGCTCATCCCTTTTAATCTTACTTCAATTTTCCTTTAGTCAACCTCTTACGTCTATATATCTTCCTCTTCATTGTAATCTACTTCCTTAGGCATGCCCTTACCTTCATTATTATTGATTAACAGCATGTTAAATACTTTCAATCCCTTCACCACATTCTCTGTAGATTAGGGCTTGAATTTATGCATGAACATATAATCTTTTACTCCGAGACTTTTCAATAGTCTCGCTTCACAATTAATGAATTCTTGCACCATCAGTCATGGGATGAATCTTCTCTCTGAATTTAATCTTCCAACTATCAATCTTCGACTTGTAAAAGTATAAATTATCCCATTTAATACAGTGCTTTTATAAGTTACATAGCTCGTCTGAATCAACATAACCGCAAAAAATCTTAAATATACTTTGTATATTATTAGTTCATTGTATTCCAATTAATCTTTTTAATGCTTTTTTTCATCATTTATACTCCATTGTTATTCAATAATTTGTGGTAGTAGATTCAAGTGTTGTTTTTTAATAGCGAACAGCGCCTCCTACATTTTTCTGATAATTTTTATATTTTTCATCCATGAAATGGTTTCTTAAAGTTAAATCTAATTTATACTTCCAATTTTATATTTATCTGATGGTTCAATCTATTTCTTTGACTTAATTTGAAGAAATCTTATTAATCTTAGTCCTGAAGTTAATTATAATAATTATGGCAACAAAACTAAAATTTATTAATCTTAAATCTAAGATTTGAAAAGCATGAAAAAAATCTGCAGTCCAAAAAATGCATTCTTTTACATAGATATGTGCTTTGTCTCAAGTTCCTCATTAATCTCCACTAAAAATTTATAACTTTTTTCCTTTGTTTTATAGCTTACTCAACCTCATTTACTTACACCATATTTCCTTTCTTAATTTAAGTTGATAATTCATTTCATTTTAACATATTTATTTCAATTCTCTTATTTTTATATTAATTTTTCTTTGAAAGACTTTAAAATCAGCATTTTAATTTATTCCAATTTGCATTAATAATTTTTTTTATATATAAAACTGTAATTTTTTAAATATCTTTTATTTGACGATAATACACATATAATTCCAATTATCTTATCCTTTAGACTAACCATAT
This sequence comes from Oxytricha trifallax, assembly GCA_000711775.1. Taxonomy (NCBI): domain Eukaryota; phylum Ciliophora; class Spirotrichea; order Sporadotrichida; family Oxytrichidae; genus Oxytricha; species Oxytricha trifallax. The sequence continues at coordinate 244,404 of ARYC01000075.1, forward strand.
CATATTTGTAATGATGTCTATTTATATGATTCTATACGTCAAATATTCTATTATATTACATTATTTTAGAAAATCTCGTTTGCATCCTGTTTCAAATTCAACCGGTTAGCGTTGCTAAATATTTTAGTAGCCACTAAAACAATGTGAATACTACAGTAATAACTTTTTCCTTAATTTTTAATTGTTTTTCTTGACTATTTAGATCATTTCCTTTTTATTAGATCATTCACTCTTTTTGTCTCATAAACTTTTCAATGTTAAATAACAATATTTTCTCATATTTATTCTAAAAATTTATCACTTATTAATTCGCTGGTTTAGTTTCTTTCATTTGTGTTACATCCCTTGGTATCATTTTTTATATTGTCTTTTAGAGCTTTACAAACAATCAAATCTTTTCAATCTTTTGTAATTTAAAGATTTAAGCTCCTTACAATGAAATTTAATTCATTAGCCACTTATGAACGATAATTTTGAGATAAGGACAAATAAAAATAATTTTTTATTATTATTGAATGAAATTAATAATGTTTAGCCAATCATTAAAATATAAAGTTCTATATATTGCTCTTTTAATAAATTAACCAATTAAAATATGTAAATTAATTCCAGCTTATTTTAACTAATTCCATTAAATATTTAATAATTGTTATTAGCTTAATTTTTCTTATCTCTCAATCTTCGTTCATTTCAGACTAATATAGTTTTATTTATGAATTATAGTAATATTGATTGTGCCATCATAATCAAGTCACTCCACCAATGCGATTTATTTGAGTTAGCCAATTTCTAATAAATACTTAATGTTTTTATATCTTTCCAAGTATTTTGTAAGAGGTTTTGTGTTATTATACATATATAACACCTTGAGTATCTAGTCTTTTAAATCTTATTAACCTTGTTAATTCCTTCTATCAGGAATTCTCTATCAGATTATTTTGCATCACATAAGAATATAGTATTTTTAATGTTAGGTTTAAAATTGTGTGATATTCCAATCCATTTCATAATCGATTACTCTTTTAAATTGTTGTGGATCTTTTACATTTACTGAAACATTATCTGCGAATTATTTTAGCTTGCCTTATTTAATTAATAATTTTAACTCTTGCTACAATCATTAAAGAGCGTCTTGTTTGTAGATATTTATAAAATAGGAGATAATATACTTCTTCTTTTTGAAAGTCCATGTTAAATGATGATGAAACAACTTTTAAATGCAATTTTGATATCTTTGTATGATAACTCTTAAGTTTGACAGCTTCTATGTCTTTTAAACTCACAATTTTTTCTATGTGAATTAATTGTAGTCTTCTATAAAAATTAAGTCTTTACGCTTTTCAATGATCTATCAATAGATAAGCTTCTCTTTATTTGAACTTAGTCCTAGAAGATTTTATATGTATAAGTAATCTCAATAATTATAAGTATGTGCTCTTACTTTTATTCAAATTATTTTGATAATTTTCAGTTTATAAAATCTCACTTTCTCTTCACTATTGTAGAAATACAATTGAATTTGGAAAATTAATTATAATTAAATTAATAATAAGCAAATCGTGGCAGTTAAAGTTGGCCAATTTAAACGATCTAGGGCTCATTCGATAGAGAATTCAAAATTAGCTGGACTTTATTATTGGCGGTACTATTTTATCGCATCCCTGGAGCGAGTTAACTCGACTTTAATGTGAGGGTATAATTTATTGAATTTAATGAGTTTATTTAAAGTCTAGTTAACTCGCTCCAGGGATGCGATAAAATAGTACTTCTAATAATAAAGTCCAGCTACTTTTTAATTCTCTATCTAATGAGCCCTAGATCGTTTAAATTGGCCAACTTTAACTGCCACGATTTTGATTTATTATTAATTTAATTATAATTAATTTTCCAAATTCAAATGTATTTCTACAATAATATTATTTATTATAACTTTTCTCCACTATTTTATCTATGTAGGAATTACAACTATTGGTTTGAAGTTGTTAACTTCTGGGTATAGGTCATCTTGATCCTTTACTTTATTATATTTTTCTTCCTTTTTTTATATACTCCGCCATCTTTCCTTTGTTGAGCCAATATTTTATTTCCAAGCTTAATGTCTTAACTCTCTTATCAAACTTTAGTAACATTTTTCCTTCAATCCATCTGAAAAAATTGTATAATGAAATTTCATTCTATTGCTTCTTTCTTTATCAATTTATTTTCACAAATCTCGCTAGTCTATTACTTGCCAGTCAATTAGTATAACTTTCTATTATTCATGATTTCCTTATCTAATTAAAATATCCGACTGTAATACTTAATACACTACTATTTTCTTTTTTGGTGTTTGCTCTTCTGGTTCTAGACTTGTAAATTAAACTTTTTACTTCATGAATGTCTTCCAGCATTGTTTTCTAATGTTCGATATTTTTATCAGTCTTTCTTTATCATCTAACTTAAAATAATTTCTTCATATTTGATTTTAAGTTTTACTTAAATTAATTTGTGATTTTTCAGTTTAAACTAGATTTGTTTCAGAAAACTGTTACCATTATTAATAATATTTGTTCTAAATAATTTCTATTAAATGAATTTCTAATCTCAAGTGATGGAATCTGTTTAGACCTTCTTTATGGGAATGTTAAAATTTCTCATCACTATTATTTTTTGTTTCTATACTCTATTTAAGTGATATTATCATTAATTATATAATATTTTAAAGCCATTTAACTTTATTATTCCAGTAAAGGAGTATAAAATTTTTTTACATGTAATAGAAATTCTGCCATATTATAAATAATCACTGATATTAATTTTCTTAAGGTTTTTACTTTTACTATACAGTATTTCTCGTTTTTCAAAATAGAAGTCTTCAATACACTCTAGTTGTGTTTTTTAATTCTTGATATCGATTCCTATTAGTTTTTGTAGTCTTAGTCCCACTAATCATAAATAATCTAGGTTTTTATATTATTGTTATTTCGCTCATGAATTTCATCTCGCTTCAGCTTTAAGCTTAATCCTCTTATATTCTTCAGCCAATTTTAAATTCAATTGTCTTTGCATTTAATTAATCTTATTGTTGTTAAATTATTGTCTCCTCTTTGAACTTTGCTTTTTAGAAAATCTCACATTTTTTCTCACCCCTCCTTCAGCTTCTCTCAATGGTTGATAAAATTATAGATATCGGCTATTGTCAATCTTGACCGAGAAATTGTTCTTTATTTATAAATGTAGAACTAAAAAAAAGCTTTTGATTTAGAAATGTTGATTTTTGTGAAGAAGGATTTAAATTTTCAATGAATTTTTCAATTTTTGTTGATAAATTTTTTTTCTTGTTATTCACTTTGTTTTAAAGTAACTTATAGCGTCCTTAGCTCATTAGTTGAATCCTTATCTGACACTATATTTCCTGCGTTTATTGCCAATTGAATTCTTTTAATTTTAGTATAATAAATAAATAAAAAGCTATTATTTATAAAACATCAATGAATTGTTATATAATTCTTGGAATTGTTTTATATAAAAAAGCTTGCAATTTATAATATCAATATAAAAATTTATATTATTTTATTCATAGTTGTTTATAAAAATAAAATAGGAGAGATGTGAATTATAATATACATCGGGTAATACTAATGATATCATTGCATATATCATTGACCAAGAGTATAACCCAATTTTAGAGGATGAAGTATTTCAAAATAAATTCAAAGTGTTATGATAAAAGAATAACATTAAGAGATCATTAGTAGTTTAAGCGAATTATTTTATTAAAAAATTAAAAAATGCTTAAAATATTACTCTATTTTTGGCATCAAAAATTCTTGTCGCTTCCCTCAAGTTTATTGTGATATTATTTTAAAATGTAAACTATATTTGGTTTAAAATTAAAATAATACTTGAAGATTAAATAAATATGGATTGTCAGAGATAATTTATTGCATAATCATAATTAATTAAACTAAACTTAAAATTAAGATTCAATGAATCTAAAGTATTCTAATTTATTAGTAATTATAGGTAAATATTTTATTTCAAATGTTAAAAATATTAACAAAAAAACAATATCAATTTTATTAAAATTATAAAAGAATTTAAACTATATTGTAAACCTCAAAAAATGTTTAATAAATTAATATACATGAATTTTAATTAAGGTTTCAAATATACATTTATTAATTCAGTGGAATGATTATTTTACTTTAAAAGATATTGGTGATGCTTCTAATATAGTAAAGAATGCAATTATAAATTTTATACTATAATTTTTTAAGTATCTTAATATTTGAATTATGTAAAATACAAATTAGGATATTTTAAAAATGTTTCATATAAATATAATAACTAATATAATTAGAAAATATTTTTTATATAATATTTTTCTTGAATTTATAAATATAAATTTATATAAAGGAAATTATAATCACAAAATATTTATAGATTTGATATCTATCATATCATATAGAGATTTAAGTTGAAAATATTATAGATTTTTAATAATTAACTTCACATAGCCATCTATTTGTCATCATAAATGATATAAGCCAAATATTAAATAATATATATTAAAAAAATAGAATTATATAGAAATCTGCAATATGAAAATAAAATAATAATTCATTAAGTAAACATAAATTAATGTTAAAGATTGAATTGGAATTCAAGCATTTAATAGACACTACACTGTAATTACTCCTAAAATAAACCCCATAACCAATAATACTTTCAAAATCAATTTCAGAAAATACTAACATATATATTTGCTAATTAAATAAATTTCAAGGCAAATAATCATTATAATATAATAAAAAACAAAAAATAAAAATGAATTTTTGACTCCTTCCAATCTTTACCATAAAACCTTGGTTATATTTAGAAATAATATAGGCCAGTAGTGATATTTTTCATTATAATCATTAATTTCAAGTGTAAATAATTATAAGTAAAAGAGAGTATTGAATTTTAATTTATTTTATAACAATGAACAATAATTTTAAAAAGAAATTTGAATTATATTAGAGTTTATTTATATATTCACATATAATGTAAAATTTTATTTTATTTTTTAAATATAAAAGTTAGAACAATAAAATAAAATGTACTTATCAAAACCTCTAGAGTAGATTGATTAAGTTTTTAATTGATAAAGGTTGCATTTAATGCATAATTTATTTGGAGTTTAATATGATATATGTAAAGAGTATTTATTTTTAATATTAATAATTTATGTGAGTATATCAAGCGGATTTTTTTTATATTTACACAAATATAATCTTTATGTCATGTGGCAGTTCTTTGAATTTTAACTTTCAAGTTACTATTCGATTGTACAAATCGTAGATTTATATTTATTGCTTGGTTTGATAATAATTGAGTAATCAAGTTCTATAAAGCTTTCTTTTATAATATCTTTACTGATATATTTTTTATTCTTTGACTCTTGCAGCTAAATTATTGGTTACTTGGCATGTCACACTCTATAAATATTAATGTAAATGCACTTATCTCAACTAATATATCCATCTCTCCTATCTTTATTTAGTCTATAAATATCCAGGAGTGCTTTGTATATTTCTTAAGCAAAATTCGCACAGATTGATCGCAGTTAAACTCACTGTATGTAATCATAAAAGTGGAAAGTTAATTATTGATTATTCTAGTTAAAATCTCGATGAGCATAGCCAATTCGTGAAATTCATTAATTCCCACAATATCAACTGCAAAGGATATTGCTAATATCCATTGGCATCTCTGATCAGATATTAATTTTTTATAAATTATTTAAGGAGAAGAAGCATTTTAGTCACATTATGATTGCCAAATAAAATGAACTTTAGAAAATAAATATTACAAAAATCTTTAAATTTAGTTTAATAAAGAGCATTAAATACATTTGCCAATTCCATTTTAATCTATTCATCAACAAGGAAGAAAATTGAAATGATAAGTCTTATTAACCTGGGAAAAATCTCTTCTCTATTTTATCCTTAAAAATGCAATTGATTTCGAGACAAGAGTGTTTTTTATTACATTCAAAAATTGGAATCTTTATTGCCTCTATTTCTAAAATAATTTTATAGATTTCTTTATCAATTAGATTAAATACTGTTTTCTTTAATTTGACTTATTTTATACCTGAAAAATTAATGACTAGTATTGATTTCTTTACTGATTATAGGATTCTTTAATAAATACAAATCTTTGATTGTATTTTTTCTTTGTGTGTGCTCTAAAACCTCTTGTATGAGAATAGGGTTCCTCACAATCTCACAGATGTAATAGCCATCCTTCTTCAATTCTTGAGATATAGCATAGGCACTTCGTATTTTTATATATCTCTTAGGTCTTTTGTAAGTTGATTTATAGAGGTAATTTTTTATTACAGTCTTTGCATTAAAACTCTTCTAGCCTAATTTTTTTATTTATTGATCTAAGGCTGCCTATTTTAACACCTCTCTTAATTTGTCTTTTTTTCGATTATTCCAAATTATTAAAATAAAAATTGAATGATAAGTTCATGTATTCATACTTTACAGATCAAGAAACATCGAATACTAATAAAAATATATATAAAAATTTAAGAATTAATTTAAATATCAAGCTTCGACAAAATTATATAAATTATTTACCCCATTAATTTATATTTTTGAAAATTTACATTAATAAATATTCACAATTAAAATCTAAAAATAATTTTTAAATAACTGAGCAATTTATCTTAACACATAACTAATATTTGAAATGAAAATATATTTAATTAATTTTTTTTCAATTTTTTAACTTAAAATAAATCACTTAATATATGTTAAGTAGTAACCTAATTAATCAAATATTATAATGATTTCGTTTTAATTCAAAAGATTGCCTTCAAACTCTCTCATTTTTTATTTTAATCGTATCTAGTAATTACGAGTTTATTTTAAAAGAGTGATTCACTACTCGTTTCATTAATAATTCATACTAACTGCTTTTTTTATTATGAGAAATCTATTTATTAATTATGTAAAGTCATAATAATTGTCAATCATTTAGACTACTATAATTTTATCGTCGTAATACAGTTTTGTCTCATCCAGCTGAACGAAAGTAAAATTAAAAAATATTTTGACATATCTGGAAATTATTTTAATTTATAAGTTTTAATTTTTTTTTCTCAATTAATCTCATTAACTTTATAATTTTAATCCCTCTATGTTTTATCTTATATAATTACATCTTTTTGAGAAACATTAAAATTCATTTCAAAATCTTTTAAAGTGATAAACTAACAGAAAAAAGAATTATGATTTCCATTTTAAAAATATTTTAACAATAAAAGAGAACTTAGTTTAAGAAAATGAGAATAAAAACTGTGATTACTACAAAAAAAAATATTTTATTTTAACAAAATGACAAAAAAATAAATAAAGAAAATTAAATTTACTTTTAAAATGAAAATCTTTTGGTATAATTTTTAAAATAGCGATTTAAATAATAATAAATAGACCAAGAAACTAATTTTTATTGCTTAGAATTGTAAACACATTATGTATCATATTAAACTTTTTAATAATTCTTAAATACAAAATATAAGAGAGATTAATTGTGATGCTTGGCTATTAAGAGTTTTTGTTGGTGATTAATTAAAGTGAAGGTGTATTTTTATATAAAAAGAACACTTTCACCTCTCTTAAAATTTCTCTCAATAACTTACACTTTTAATAAGTGAATGTAATAAATGATTATTATATCTTTATGACTTATTGTTCATTCAAGATATTAAATGTATACACAATATTAATTTTCTATAAAAAGTCTTTCAAGTTTATTTTTTAAAGTAATAATTAAGTAATTTATTACTGCATTCTTTAGACTTGCTTCCTATTATAAATAAATAAGAGTTTATTATCTAATTTTTACATTGCAAATTTACTTAATGTTATTGAAAATGTTTAAATTTTTATGTTGAAGAACTTCATTTATTATGTAGAGTTTTAAAATCTTTAAATTCTTTTTAAAATATTAACATTTAACCAGCATATCGCTGATTTATAAATATTAATTTTCTATAAAACACAATTTAATGAACTCAAAAGTCTTTGCAAAATATCAATTTCATTTAATTGGAGTCTAATGAAGATCTTATGGCACTTATATTTAGTAATAAATCATTATTTTTAGCATTTTTATTATAGTTTTTATATTTAATAAAATTACTCACATATCACTATTATTGATGATATGTTTAAAAGGTTTTATGACTATAAGAGAAGCTTTAAAACATGAATAATCGTAATTTGGGGAATTTCTCTGGCATCTTTATATTTTATTTATAAATTATTTATAAATAGTTTATAAAAGTATATTCTAAAATATATACTAAATTATTAAAATTTAATAATTAAATAAGTTACATTTACTCAAATTAAACACAGTGACCCTGTAAATTTTTAAGAATCATTTCATCAAAATTGAGACGATGGATTTGTTGAATGATTTTCTTTAGCAAAATCAACAAATTATATATAAATTATAGTAAAAATTAACTAAATAAACTTATTTGTCTTAAATCTTTTTTAATATATTTTTATAATAAAAAGATGAAAATCAATTGTGTGAAGATAGTTGTAGAATATATATTAATCTAGTCATGTATTGAAAAATCTTTAAATATATTACTTCAACAGTTCACTTAAAATACTCTGATTAATATATTTAGCGGATTATGATTTTACCATGTGAACACTTAGATGTAGAAATTTTATAACAATAAATTCACTTAATTTTTAATCTAATTCTATTATTCCTAGCCAAAGTATTCTAGTGCTAGATTCTTCAATTATAAGATAAAAAGATAGCAACTAAGAGATACTCTTATAGCAAAATTCTCAGATAATAAAAAAATTTCTAATAAAATTGCAAAAATCCTACTAAAAAAGGAAGAAAAGTATTAAGATTACTAAAAAGTGACTTTTAAAGATTAAGGCTAAATACGAGCTGTAAGAAATGAGATACAGATTTTAAATAAAGGTTTTGAAATATAATTTCAATATGTGTTTAAATTTAATATTATTCTTTTACAGATACTGCTTTGATTATGAATGATAACGAATGTTAACACTCCTTTTTCATTCAAAAAATAGTACTAATTTTTACTAATTATATTTCATACTATAGAAAATTATTTATGTCAATGCAGTATGTCGATAATTTAGTTAATTTTTATGATAAAGATTAAGAAAAAACCATTAAGTTTAAATAATATTTATTTTATAAAATACTCAACTCATCATCAATAAATATGTAAGTTACATTTGATAAAGAAAAGAAAGTATAAGTGAGGAAAATTTAAATCAGATACTATAATCTTTACATAAAAAATGGCAACTTAGAAATTTTTCCAATTACAAATAAATAGCTTAGTATCTGAACCTAAAGCAAAATTATATAATAGAAAGTTTGTAATCAGGCAGTTTGAGATAGCTATTACTACAAGCTAAACATTTTTAATTTTAAGTCAAGTTTAATCATGAATGACAAGGATTCTTAATTGAACAAGAATAACTTTAGCTTCTACAGAATAAATCAAAATGATAGAAGATGGTAGTATTCAATAAAATTATCCAGGATTTAATTTAAGTACCTCTAGCTAAATGAGACTTTATCAATTTTAGGAATAAAATATTGGACTGTAAAGATATAATTACAATTTTAATCAATTAAAAAAATGAAAATATTCAAGACTAGAGACTATTTACAATAATCAAGTTACAAAAAGTATTCGATTAACAAGAAAAACTTATTTACACAGACGAGTTCGTTTTTCAATCATTCGCTTTCACGAGAAAGGGGTGGACTAATAAATATAATACAGTTTAGTAATAAACAAGTTATTAGATCAAAGACCCTTGCTCTAATCCTTAGTATGAGTCGCCAAAGAGGATAATAAAATATTATATATTAGAATTCAATGAATATCTGAAAATTTCTTGAGAATTTTGATTAACATTTATGATTATAATAAAGAGTTAAAGTTAGTGTTGTTTTTTCATAGGCAGTAAGAGAGCAAATAAATTAATGTTAAAGAAAAGAAGTAATTGGTATAAAATGAAGAACTAGCCCTACTTTCCCTATTATAACAATATATTGATGAGATCTTTACAAATTTAAGAAAAAGTAAAACAAAATAAATTAGGTTGCTGGACTTTTATTTTCTAACTAAAAGATTTTCAAGTCGATTATATAGTTTATATACAAAGTATTCAAAAAATATTTTGATAAAATATTGACTGGCTCATTAAAATAATTCAGAAATATAAAACAATTGAAATGCTTAAATAGTTTTTGTTTAATATAAATATACTAATTAATTTAAGGCAACTCATATATAAAACTTAAATATTTTATTATTCTCTTTCTTCATCTCTTCATCTTTGAGATTAGAGATTATTTCATGAACGAGTTGCTAGTGTATAATAGTTTTACTTCTAAAGCTTAAAACATTTTCTCTTTTATTTTGTCGTTTAAACTTATTTGAATCTTTTTTAGCAAAGTGCTGCTCTTCCCATTTTATTCTAAACTTATATTTTAATAAATTACAATTAACTTACTTGAAAAAAGGCTGTTAATAAATCTCCCCAACCAAATTCTCTGTTATGTATAATTTGTTCCAGCAAGTCGCTTTTCAGTCTGATTCATAATTTTATTATATCTGTCTACTAAATTTTCTAGATATTCATTTGCTAATATATCTATTATATTGAAAAACTATCACTATAATACTAAATATTATTCATCATGATAGTTAAGGTGGCTCATAAAATTAATTTCCCCCTTTATTTAATAATGGGGTGAATATATTTACTTTTAATCTTTCTTTTATATGAATTGCCTACTGCTACCTTCAGGAGAATTCTCAATCAACCTCATGTTTGTTTTATTATTTTTAGAAACATAAACCCTTTAAAAAATATAAAAACATTCAGTCAAATTGCGATACATTAAAATATGTACCGATCACATTTAGAACTTAGCTGCTGTTCAAAAGTTTACGCATCTACTGCTTTTAAATTTTAAGTTCTATGAATGGTCCTAGTTTAACATTCTAACAAAGGACGTATAATTTTTTAAGATATTAAAACTAATCTTATTGGAAGTGACAAAACTTAAGAAGTTATCACAAATATTAAAATTATTGGTAGATAATTATTATAAATCGTTAAAAACCATTAAGCAGAGTTCTTTTTTGAATAAATTAAATCTAAAAGGATGCTCCTTATAGTAAATTTATTAATTTATTTAATTGAATAAATCTGTTGCTATTTATAATTTCTATATATAATATCTCTTTTTGAAATTTCTTTTCTATAAGGAAATACGGGTGATTGTTCAAAGAATGAATTTTAAAAATATTTATTTAAGATGTTTAATTATTAGTATATTAAATTATTAAATTAAATAAAATCTTAATTTAGATAAATTTCAACAAGATTTCCTTAAAGTTATTTATTTACAAATTATAAAAATTTTTTGAACAATAGAAGAAAAAAATTGACCAGCTATTGAAAGTAAGCAACAAATTAAGTGGCTTTACAGAATAATAGTTCACATTAGACAAGTTTTTTATATAGTATTAGCAGTTTCAATGATTAAAACAGTAGAGAGCAGCCAAAGAAACTTGTAATATTCATTAATGTGCAAATTAAGCACGGAAGTTAATTTAGGTTGTATTCCAGGAATCATTAAGCTTAAACTGGAAATTTTTAAAAATTGACAAACTTAATCAACGATATTGTAGTCAAGTCGCGTAATATAAATTCCAGTCAACTGAATTAAGTGAAAATTTAATCAAACATTTAACTAATTACAGCTAATAAGAGCAAATGTAAATAAATATTCCACTAATGGTAATATTTCGCATCATTATTATTAAAATAGAGCAATTTTAAAGACTATTATCTTGAAAAATACATAAAACAAATGTAAAAGTGCAACTGTGAAACAACTAATGGCTACTTTTTTTAAATAGATAAGTGTTTATTTAAAAATTGATAAAAAACTGGATTGGTTAAGAAATGGATTAGATAAAATAAAATTGACATTAACTTATCTTAATAATAGCAATATTAGTTAATCTAATCACCTAATAATAAGGAACATTACAAGAAAATAAAACTTTAATATTTTCCTCCAAAATAAAGTATATGATTTAAATAGTTGATGGATTGGATCTCAATTCAACCATTTGGTAAAAAAGATTTGAAACTAAAAGAGAGGAATAAATTTTATTAGATCTTTTAGTTTGACAAAATCATCAATAATAGACAGTTCTATTATGAGCTATGAAATGAATATAAGTGTTGAAGAAGTTTCAGGACCATTATCTTAGGTATAATAATATAAATATTTTGTTAAATTATCTGGATATACTAATAACTAGAAATTATGACAAGGTTAGTTTTTAAAAAGTTTAACAAACTCTTTATCTTGCCATATAAATAATGTTACAAAAAATTTAAGGGTAACACAATATTGGAAAAAGTGCATAGAGACATTAAGCAGATAACACATAATAGATCAAGAATATTACTTTAAAGTAAGCTACAAAATATAACTTTTTAGCAAAAAAAAGACCTTTCAGCTTTTAACTTAATTCAAGCAATAAATAAAAAATGTAAAAATAGTGTGAATAAAAATTAAAATACATGAAAAATAATTTATTAATAAATAACTAAACTATGTTTTGAAAATAATAAATATTTATATTAAATTACATATTACACAAGTATACTCACTTATAATTATTTTGTAATTTTAAATTTTTCTATCTTGTCTGTTATCTTGCAACTTACTTACTTCTTTGATCGACTTAACTTTTTATATCACGCCTCCATTTAATTTATTCTCCGGACAAGTAGAACTAGTAAAGCATTTTTATGTTTTTCAAGTGCTCATTTACTATCGATTTATATTTTATCTTTGATATTCTCGAGTATTTAAATAAATTTACTGATATTTTAGAGAGATGTAAGGGAATTATGAAGTAATGATATAATTACATTTAAGATATTTGTATATTCCTCAATATTCTTTGAGTTTGTTTTATCTCCATGTTTAAGCTTTACAATATTGATTGATCTCCTAATAATTATATTCATCATTAAGTTTCATGCAGTGGCCTAAATTTCTTTCTCATGATGACCAAAAGAAAATTTAGTGATTGCCATATTAATTAGTCATTTTTTGTAAATGGTTGTGTAAATAAATTAACAAATTAATCTTCGAAGTATCGACGGGGAAATTTATAGGGATGCCATGCAATTCATCATACTTAAACGAAAGAAGATGGAATCTTTGACTCAGACATTTGTATTTTGAGGCGAGATAAGCGAGAATTTATTATTTTAAAGCTTGCCTTTCTAGATTTATTTTGGCCCTCTTGCACATATCTCGATCTATACGATAAAAACCATAAGACGATATTCTTTTTTGCAAAATGCGTTTTCTTTGGGGAAAAGGTAGTCTTTCACTAATCCTACATAGATATTTTTAAGGACCAGAGAAAATACTTGTAAAATCTTCTTAAAACAACCAGACTTTGATTATTCAATTATTAGATTTGAATATTAATGTTTAATTATAAATTGATTTATTACTACTTAAATATTTATTATATTAACCTAAATAATAAGAATCTTAAACATTTATCTTTCTTATATTTTTTTTAAGTCTTAATTTTATTTTGAATTATTTTTATGTCGTTGAAATCATACTTCATCAACTGCATCTACGACAACATCGATTACAAACATAAATCCCAAAATTCTGTATGACTGTAAACAGGAAAAACCTAACTGCCACTATTTTGGAAATACTGCAGTTAGAGCTAGAGATAAAAATTATGAAACAAATGTGAGTTTGCAGTAATGATATTTAAAAATATGGATCTTCTCTTGATTCCTTAGGCACTAAAGACTAATCCAGGATTTGCAGTCATCATCATTGGCATTATTATCAATTATGATACTTTTGAGCTTTTCTGTGATTTTTATTCCTGAATATGATCAATTTCTTATGCGTTTTTGATTTAAAGCTGGATTGTGCAGAAGCTGCTCAGGAGATATTTGACTTAATTTCTTTTTAAATAATCGTGTATTGCTTTTCAATCATCAAGTATAAATCACACATTATATTGCTTATATAACGCTCATATAAACTATGTCAATCGATACATTTGGAAGCATTATTTCAGTGTATTAGAGACTTCCAAGTATCCAAGTCTTTGACAGAGGCTAGATATTACTTTAGCTGCATATTAAGTTATCATTGTTGATATAAAACATTTTTTTGCAATAATTATCCTAGATATGTTGCCTTTATAACTAAATTGCTTTATTTTAAGTCTAGGCAAGAAAATCCGTAGTATTCTAAATCATGTAGTACCCAAATCAAAACACGATGATCCAATTAATTATAAAAATCAATTAATCATAAAAGAATGTTTCAATACTTCTAAACTTAAACTATAAATTTATTATGGTAATTAGTATTTATGATCAATCTTTATAAATATTACAAATACCTTTACAATAAAGCATTATAAAATATTTAAATAATTCAAAATATTGTTTATAATCCTTGTTTATCTTTCAAAACTTATACTTTTATATAATTATGCAGATCAACATAAATGAGAGTATATTTTGAGATCATTTTTTTGGCAATATATATTGTTTATCTTGGAGGAGTTGTTGTTATGAAAAAGAATTTTAAAGAGTTTGACATCTATAAGAGCAAGTTTATGGAAAGTTACAATACTAACCTCCTTAACTAAAAACTTTAATAACCAACTAATTACATTCTTTATTGAGTAATAATTAAGCATGAATAATATGTGATAAACTTATTCTTTTGTGAAGTATTTGATTATTTATGAAATGACATTTTATATTAATTAAATAAAAAAGGAAATAATTGATTACTAATTAATTACTCAAAAAGATATTTTTTTAGGCAAAGAAACTTCCTTATAACTAAATTAACTTAATACAAGCAAGGGGCTTGTTTTGAATATTTTTAATTTGTTTCTTTATTTAGTGAATATATAAATTTAGATAAATTAACTTAATAAAACCTTGAGAAAAGCTTAATTATATTTAAAATAATTTAATTATCTTATGTCACTCATTTGAATAATTACATTTATTAATTTATCAATAAAAATTTCATGATTTTTTTTAAACTACTTTAATTGTAAATAATGAGTACTTAATATATCTTACTATATCGTTTAAGTAAATTTAGAAAAATTAGAATGATGTCTAAATTATTCCAATTATTATTTGTCCAAAGCAGCCAAACATTATAAAACCTATTAATATTTGATTCACAGGTTGTGAATTATTAATTTTCTAATATGACTGTGACTTAGAAAATAAAACTTCATTATCTATTAATTTGTTCATTTTCTCTTTTTTAAAAGATTAGTCATTAAAATATTAAACAGATGATACTCTCAATTTAAAGAAAATACTATATAATTGATTAAATGAAAAATTTAGCCCAAAATCCAGGAAGTAATTTAAAGCAAGTGTGAAACATTTTATATATATAAATTTTCCTTTACCTACAGGGAGGGTTGACTGACGGTGTCGAAAGTCAAAAGTATGAAGTAAAAAACCTAATAACTATCTGGCTGGCTTAAGCCCCAGTATTAATTTCCTATAAGCTTTAAATAATAATAATATATAAATTTACTTTTTTACTCTTAAATAATGAATATACCATTATTATAGGATGAGGTGACAATACTTTGATATTAATTTCAATAAAATTTATAATATCATGATATATTTTAATTTTATTAAAATTTAATATATTCTTATTAATTAATAAGTTAAAACAGGTTAGTTTTAATCATATTGGGTAAATAATTATTTATTTAATCTATGATAACATATAGAGCCTCTAAATTGTAATTATACCCAAATAAAATGGAAAGTTTAAAAGATTTATCTTATATTTATTAAAAATTAAAGATGATTTTTGTTGTAGATTAGGTATTTAGAGTATGATATTTTAAAAATACAATTATAAAGCCTTAAAATCTTGCATGATAGACTAAAATATTTTGATTAAATGTGAGCAGTTCGAAATTTTACAAGAAATAACAGCACTTAGGAAAGATAATGATTAGATAAAAAGAAAAATCTAATAAAATTATGTTGAAAATGCAAATTCCATTCAAACTAAAAGTTGCATAATATAAAACAATAAATACAAAGCAATAATTAAAAATAGATTTTTATTTAGGAAGGAAATAATTAAAATTTGTTGCATTATTCTTCTAAGAATATTGAGCCATTTTTTAATTCATTAAAAAACCAAATATTTATAGTTTTTATTATTTTAATTTACTTTATAAAAACTTGTATTGTTTAAAAAATATGTTCTTCTGTGGTATCTTCAAATGTGAATTTAATATTATCAAATCAATGCTCATTAATATATGAAATCTAGAGTTCTAAATTCTTTTATTTAATTAAAACAAAAATTATTTGTAAAAATCTACTCTATTTAGATTTACCTTTTCTTTTATTAAAACATAAAATTACTTAATTAATATATTTTATACTAAATTTGAATCAATATTAATATTCTGTAATTAAAGATTAAATAATCTGACTCCAAATTCATAGGTAGTGGAGAGTCTGAGGAGTTTGCTATGATGGTAAGGATTATTAAGATTTATTAAACATCATATAATTCATAAACTAAGTAATGATTTATAAATAGTTGAGAAAACATTCTCAATTTATTCTGATATTTTATAATATGTTTAAATAAAGTAAAAAAAAATTTATTATATAATTTTTGTATATTTAGTTTTAATTTCATATAATGGAGTATAACAATCATATTAATGGTATTTCAATATTTTTAGGCTAACTTTATGATTATTTCTAATTTTATTTTTAATTTTAAGATTTTTTAAACATAAAAACAAGATTCAATATCAAATAATCATCATTTATCAAATGAATTATAAAAATATCAGCATTCTAAATGTATTCACATAAAAAATAAAATAAATTCACAGCCATTAATATGTATTGTTAAACATTTTAACTAACTATAAGAGAATATAATAATTACTATTTTATGACTGTAATTGAAATGTAGACTGACGATAATTTAAGAAAATTAAATAAATTACTTTCATAATTGTGAATTAGAGAAATTTAATTGCTAGTTATAAATTTACTACAGCAAATTTAAAAAGTGTTTTTCAATTAATTTATGAAGATATTAAAATACAATAAATAATTATAAATTTCTCTAAGATATTCTTGTCATTAGTAATAAAGTAAATTATAGATTTTTTTAGATTATTCATAGAAGCAGATATGTCTAGTTTTACAATCTAAAATAATAAACAATTTCACAAACAATCATCCAATAATAAACTTTAATCAGATGATGGTTCCTTTTAAATAGGAATTACCTTTTGAAATAAAAACTTAGTCATGCCGCTTTTGAACACTGTTGACTTACTACAATTAATCATAATATTTTGAATGAATACAATTAGTAATTTATATGAAATTCATTAATTTTAGTTTTAATATTATTAGGGGATCAAACATTCTTGACTAAATATATAATAATAATTAAAATACCTAATAAATCGATGAGAATTCTTCATAAAATCAGTTGATAACAAATATTAAAAAGATGTGGGTTTTATAAAGTGGATTAACAAAGAAATATTAATAGCATGTTAAAAAGTAAATTTATATCAGTTAATCATTAATTTTAAAATGAATAGCTATGAATTTTTTTATGTAATTCCTGTATTTCCCTTTTACTTATTTCGTTCTAAACATTATTATGATTTCAATCAATTTTGAATAATCTTGGGTTTTATTTATGTTTCTGATTTAGTGTCCATATACAATTTTATGATTACTTTATATCAATGAAATTAATAGTTTAAGACATACTATTACTTGAATTTTATATTTCTTACGATTACTTTAATTTAAGAAGTTAATTAATCAAAGATTAACTAGGATAAAGTTTTAGAAATTTCCTATTAAACAATGATATATAATATGATTTATAGATTAAAGAACTGTAATCAGCAGAAATAAACGCTATTTGATAGAACTTATCAAGTTTTAAGTCCTTGGTTGATTTGTATTTTACTTAAGCATTTTAACTTAATTTAATTACTTTTTATTTCTTAAACAATTTTATATAAACTACTCATTATCTTTTTGGGTTTTACTTTATTAAAAATATAAAAAACTAATTAAATTTTTTACTGGTTTTAAACAATGAAATGAATCTTTACATAGGCTACATAGGCTAGAACAACTTGAATAATTTATCATTAATTAAAAATCTTAATATATTAAATTGCTTAAGTTTTATTAATGAATTTTTGAGAAAAATGAGATATTATAATTTTAAATAAGTCAATAACAAAGAAAATTTCATTGATAACTTTAAATATAAACAACCAAGGATAAATATATCTTTCATGTAAAAATTTGACATTTCCTTATCTCTTATAAGATAATTCTATATGCGTTTTTTGCAAGGTTAGTTATAAAATTGTAATTTTAAATATGAGAAAAAGTATCAATAATGTGAATTATTTTTAGTTAAAATAAAACCTTTTTGCTATAAGGAAAAATTTGATTAATCAAAATTTATGAATTCTAAAACATCAAATAACTATAAATGTACTTAAATTTGGAAAAATAAATACAATTGATATTTGCAACTCTAAAATTTATACATTTTCTTTATTAAATACTTTTATGATTTCTTACAATACATGCAAAGTTTATCGATCTTGATTAATAATTTCTTTTTTTATGCTTTTAAAATATTTACAAAATAAAAACAAGGATAACTTAAATTGCATTACTCATGAAGTACTCATCCAAAATCTATAAATTTATATTGCTTGTAATTATCAATTTTTGATAATTATTTTTTAAAAGTAAATCTTATAATATAAAATAATTAATTTACATAAGGTAATAGAAGCAAAGCAAGAATTCTATTATAGTTTTATATAACTTAAAATTAAAAATATTTAAAAATTCCTATAATATTTAGGACTTTTTCTAATTTCAACTTTTTTTATATTATTAATTTTGTTGTATTCTATAAACTATTACCCTAGTTTGAGATATATTTGAAAAAAGTAAATACAAAAAAGATCATAATATTTTTTAACTTTTATTAAATATTATATTTTTACCATTAAATATAATAAATTTTGAAATATCAAATGCATAATTCGAAAAATAGGTAGTGTAAAATTTTATATAAAAAACTCAATACTTAAATTTATTACTTGAAGATATAATAATGGGGCTCAATAATTAAAACTAGTCATTTAGAGAATTGTATTTATAAGCTGTCCTTCTATTTATTGTTGTTTTCCATAACAATATTTTTTTATCAAAGTTTGAATGCGCCAGACTGACTATATCTTTTCCTAGTCTAAGTTCAACTAAGGAATGAGAGCTTCATTTTCTGTGAGTATTTTCTTTTAATTGTCATTTCTAAACCTATTTTATCACTGTTTATCTATGAATTATTGCCAATATCAAAGTTCTAAAGCCATACAGTTCAATCATTAAGTTCTTCGTCTCCTCTTAAAATATAAAACGTCAATCAAAGTGTTATACTTATGTTATCATCAGTTTCTTCCTGGTTCGCGTCATTTTGTTATTCTTGCCTTCTAATTACTGCTATAGCGTGATGAATCGCTCCCATTTTCATCACCTTCATGATCCTCTTCTTAATCTTGCCTTGTCAGACACATATTCTTTTAAGTTCCCTCTGAATAATTTGGCAAATATCAATTTCTGAGGAAAAAAAGTATTGCAAACAAAGTAAGGGACGATAGTTCAAATGGAGGGCTGCTAGTGTAATACATTATTAACAACAAATGATGCTTGAAAATAGAATGTAAGACTTAGACAAGTTTAACAGGAAACGAGATTATTGGAGATCAATATTTACCCTAGACCATTTGAATTTTCATGTTATGTTTTTTGACTAAATAGCTGATAGTTTTAAAAATGGGGAAAAATTATGTCTGCGATATCTGCGAATCTCTCTAGTCAGCTGCTCATTTCCTTTCATTACTATGCGCTTTCCTCAATGCTGAATGTAGTCTGCTCAAGCGGATTCTCTCAAAATCAAAAGAAATTAATTGGAAAAGGAGTGCAATTACGGTAACAGGGCGGATAACGCGGCAGTGGAATCCTGAAAAAAGTTTTAAGGTGCTCATGCACTCGTTAGCTTATCAACCAATGGAGTTCCCATCTACTATGGTACTTCAGATCACTAATAAGAATTATTCGCACCGAGGAGAGCCCGCTATAATGCCAAGATAATCTAAATTTATAAATACTAAATGCTGAGGAAGCAAACAATTCAGGGCCTTCTATTCCTACTATCTTTCATATCTTTGCTGCAAAAAGTATTATTACTGAATATGCACTCAAGTCTTATTTTGCTTAGGGTTTTATTCCTTTTATTTAATTGTAGATTTAATTATAGCAAACGGTGAGATAAGTAGTTTACACTTCATACGTTTTAGGAAAACTCACGGAATACCTGGGCCTAAGTGATAGAATATTCTCCAGCACCATTATGATGAATCAAAGAATCCCGCTTCAGTTGCCTCATCAACTGGTTTGTAAATTATTCTCCTCAACTATTGGTGCATGTATCATCCGCATTATTTAGCAAAGTCTCATTTTCGCATTTGGAGATTTGATTGAACCTGGGGCTGTGTAGCCTCAGTCTGCGGTATGAACACTTTAGTTATAGTTTATTTTAATGCTGGAAGACAGTCATCACTTTTAGTAGTTGTATTGGCAGGAGTTGTCGCGCTTTCTTATGCCTTTGTGCCATCATTTAGATAAATTAAAAATCATGGCGAGTTTTATGAAACTCAGGCAACAGATGTGGGATATCTGTTGTTACCGCTGAAGTAATTAAGAGCCCCTAATTTCATTATTTAGAAAAATTTATTGGTTATATCAAAACTAATTTAACATAGATGTTTTTTATTAATTTTTCTTTCAATCTATTTTTCAAATACTTTATTTACTTACTGTATAGATAAAATTTTGCTTAAAATCTATAAAACAATTGTGTTTTCAAAGTTGAAATAATTTATTTTTTATATTTTATATAGAATAAAAGATAAAATCTATATAATAAATTAGAATATGGATAGATTCAATGATAAAACTATAAATTAAATCACTCTTTTCAAAGCAAAGATACAAGAATCAGTCAAAATAGTATAAAAATCTGGAATATAAAAATCTTTAAATACAAAGAAATATATATTATATCTATTTTTAAAATCTCGAATACTTTATATTTGAAATCAATTTATTTTATAAAAATAATTTTATTTATTAAGAATTTTAAATTTATTACATAGTTCGTTTTACTACTTGAGTAAATTTTATATATTAATATTTTAAATTAATATCTTGAAGTGTATTTTTTAATAATAAGAAATAGAAATTAAGTTTGCTTTTAATTAAAACTAAG
Organism: Oxytricha trifallax; assembly: GCA_000711775.1. Classification (NCBI taxonomy): domain Eukaryota; phylum Ciliophora; class Spirotrichea; order Sporadotrichida; family Oxytrichidae; genus Oxytricha; species Oxytricha trifallax. Next base: position 265,968 of record ARYC01000075.1, read on the forward strand.
TTTGATTTATTCCTGAAAATTAACATGAGTAATTATGAAATAAATTTCTAATAAAAGTATCAAAACTTAAAAATTAAACATTTTTAATATATAAAACAAATTTTTTACCTAAAATATAAAAATAAGAATAAACCTAATTTAATTTTGGTATAGAAGTAATTACATATTCATTAAATAATATTTGTTTTATATATTAGATTTAATTATATATTTAATTAATATATAAGAAATGGGCTCAAGTAGTAAAAATATAACTTTTATCACTTGAGCCAATTTTAATTATAATAATATAAAAAACAAAAGAATTTTTAAAAAATAATTATAATAATGTTTGAATTATGCTTCATTTTATAATTAGTCATATATTTAGAATTTAAATATTCGCGATTATTAATCTATTTTGACTGAATGGATTATGATAAAAAAAAATTTAATTTATTTATACTTTAAATAATTTTTAATGTGTCAATTATAACAAAATATGACTAAATGTAAAATCAATTTGCTTTTTAAAAATGTAAATTATTAGATTTCTTAGTAATTTCAAATATACAAAGCTTTCTTTAAAGATATTGTAATTTCATGTTAATTTAAAATTGATTTTTTTAAAAATATAACGCTACTATTAAATTGATAATTCTCTAGCTCTTATTAGAGAAATTGAAATAGATTTATGTAACTAGGCAAACTATATTTTTAAATATAGTCTCAAATAAAGTCATTAAAAATCATTCTTAATTAAAATAAAATACATTTTATAAATTATAATTAGATTTCAGATAATTAAGGAGTTTTATAAGATATCTAATAAGAGATACTCATCCTATAAATTCTTTCAACTATAATATTCTAAAAATTTGTGCTTTTTTTAGATAGATTTAGACAAAAAATAGGGAAAAAAGATAAGAACACATTTTTAATGAATGAAGAGATAAGAAATGAGACTCTAGCGATATTTATAAGATTAAAATATACCTGAACTATAATTTTTAATACTTTTTTACTTGGCCTCATTTAGATACCACAAATTATAGTACGGGAGCAATACTCTAAGTTTAGGAAATCTCAAAAGTGGTTTTTTCATAAATAAAAAGTTTGAAATTAAATAAAATATTATAAGTAAAATTTATTTCTAAATTATTTTCAAATATTAAGAATAAAGCAATTATATTATAAAAATAGATTAAAGTGAATGTATGAAGTCTTTCGTAAAATTAAATAATCTTATTATTTTATAAATCAACAAAATAAAGCACTTAATACTATTTCAAAGATATTAAAAAATATATTACAATAAAAATAATAAGCGAAATTCATAAATCCTCTATCTTTGCACTATAAATTAATATTTATATGAATACAACTAAACCATATTGTAAAAGGATTTATTTGTTGAAAATAAATTAAAAAGCAAGTAACTATAAAATGAATTAGAACCGCTTTATGGTTCTTTATTGTTAGTCTTTCACTTGTTTTATTCATTATATGTTTTAATAATTTTATTAATTTCATTATAAATTTAATATTAATTAAGTTAAATTATTAGTAATTATACTTAAATATCTTTTGAGGTTGTTTGAGACCAGGCAATTCCTTTACATTATTATATATCGACCACTTTTAAGAAGTAATTTATCTAGTAAATTTAAGTTATTTTTTTTACTTACTAAATGATTTTCCAGCATGATTCTTAATGTCATTTAATATTCATAGATGACATAAAATATATTTATACTAAATCTTCTTTTTTAAAATAATGAATAAATTTATGTTAATATAAGCTTTTTAATTTATTATTTCAAAAGTTAAAAGTCTTGGTATTCATTATCCAAGGAATTATAAGATTTCATAATTGCGCATCAAATATGTTATATGTATTTTAGATACATCTTGATTATCTTCATATATTGTTTTAAATTACTTAGTTATAAATTAAAAATGATTAAAAATTAAGGTTTAAAATTTGCTCTATTATATTAGATTTAGCTCAAACAAAAAGTAGCAATTTTCAAATATTTTTTTATAGTTTTATGATATTAATTTAATTGAGATAATATTTAGATTTAATTAATTATTATTTATTTTGTAAAACTATATAAATATTTATATACCTAATTAAAAATAACTAAGTAGATTTGCTAGAGAGTGAGACAAAATTTAAAAGTTTAGTCTTTCAACTTTTTTAATGCAATTTTATCATAAACAAATTTATTTTATTTGTCCTAAATGATGTTTATTTATCTTGTAGTTTTATGAATATAATAAATATTACAATCATTTATTTACTATTAGTGCAACTATTTTACTTTCCTATTCTCCGATAATTTAATCGTTTAAAAATTGTTTGGATATATAATTAATAAATGGTCTCGTTTTATGTCTATATAAAAATTCACATATTATAGTATAAATGTATTCACATTCAATTACATTTAAGCATATAAAAGAAGATTGTCTATTATTATATTGCCTTTATAGTTGCTTCTTGATCTGATAATTTTAAAACTCTTTTTATTGATTGCTTTGATTATTTTTTTGAATTCTTTTATAAAATGATTTTTAATAATTATATAATAATCACCAAGGATTCTTGTATATTTGCTTAATCTAAATTATTACAAACAATTGATAAAGCTTTTGCATAAATTTTTTGTCTATCATTTATTAAAAATTAACTTTAATATCTAATATAAACAATAAAAATTGAAACACTTATACAGTTAATGCTTCATCTTACTTTATTTAAGCAAGCAAATACTTTGCCTTTATTAATAATTTTTAATAGTTTTCGGTATAAATTACACTTTACTTTAGAATTAATTTATAATCAATTTTAAGACACAATTGTTGAAGGAATAAAGTTCAGTAAAAGCTAAAAAATCAGAAAACCTTTGAAATTTGAGAAAAGAATGTTGAAAATTATAATAAATTGAATTAAAATCATCATAACTATTTCTAAATATTATAAACTAACAATTAATTTTGATGCAAGATGCTTTGTCTGAAATAATTTTAAAATATTCGCACTTGCTATACAAGTAAATAATAGAAGCAAGTAAAAGCTCTGCAAGATAAACAAATACAGACAATCAACCGTAATATAATCTTCGAATTTTTAGTTGAATTTTTAATTAATATTTTCATATATTCAAATTTAAGTAAACTCTAACTGCATGGTATTTATAAAATTTCATTGATAGAGTTTTAACTGTGTTTATCTCCAAAAAAACTATTGCATAAAAATAACCTGGACAATTTAAGATATTAGAATTTCGATTTAAATAAAAATAAATTATAGTTTTGGTAGATTTCAGACTGTTGTTTACTTAACAATATTTATAATAAGAAAAAATCATTATTAATTTACTTTATATTTCAACAACAATTACTATCAGATGTCATGAATGCAGAATATTGAGAGCTAAATAAAGACATTTGAAAGAATCGTATAAATTCTTATAAAAATTACCAGATGGTATTTAATCTCATAGAGGAATGGTAAACTGATATGACTTATGAATTTTGCTTAAGAATATTATGAATGAATTTGTAAAAGAAAACAATTTGTTTTCTTGAAATCTATATAAACAGATAATAATCACATAAACTTAATTATAAATGGATAAGGAAAATAACACTCTTAATCTTCCTTGTCTTGTATATAGAATCTTAATACATTATGGATATTTTGTTGTTTCTTGCTTTAATACACAATAATGATCCTTATAAATATTTAGGTTAAGTTTATATTTTTGTAATAATTTATCTATTTATATTTATTAAGACAAAGATATTGACATTATTTATTTTTAATTAAGAAGGAATGACAGTATTAATAGACTTAATATATTACAAATACATTAAAATAGTTATAATATGTAAAATTATTATCATTTTGTCTTATAGGCTAGAATTGTTGTAGAAAAAAATAGTACATAATATATTCATTAGGCGAAACATTTACAGTTTGTAATAATATAAAGATTAATAAAATGCAATTCTTCTTCACAATCTTTTGTTTTTAATTATATCAAGCAAGAAAATATGAATAATAATTTACAAAATTGGGAATAATTACAATTTTAATTCCTCTCTAATTATTTTTAGATATTAAAACTCAAATTATGGGACATTTGTCAAAGATTCTCAAACATATAATATTAACTACAATTTTTTTTCAATTTTAATTATGTTTCAAACTTATTTTACTATTTTAAGCAAATTATTAATCAGAGAAGTGAATAAGTATTTAATTATTTCTTTTTTCAATTCATTTTCATATACAATTAAAATTTTATTGAAAATGTCTAAATTTGCGTAAGAATTATCAAAGTTTTTCTCTCTTATATTTATCTGATAATAAATCTTAATTCAGGTATATCTTCTATATTTAAAAATAATTTAATCATAATTATTAGAACTTAATGTTGATTAATTTTTCTTAAATAAAGATCTCACCAATTAATTATCTATTTAAATTAGCTTGGCCATGTTATTTTATTTATTATTTAATTAATCCCCTCTAGAGAGTATTTTATAAAATAGTAAAAAATTAATATTTTCAAATACTATCTAACTTTTAATTACTAATGAAATTTAATTTTATGACATATTATTTGTAATTTAAAAATCAATATATAAATTATTAATTTTTATAAGTATTGATCAATTATTTAATGATTAAAAATGTGTAATAATTAGTTTCTTGTATTTAATTGAAAAAGGTTCTTTATATCTTAAGACGCTTGAATTATTGATTTTCAATGTATTATTATAATTGAGAATACTTATGAAAACATTTGATACCTTAATAACTAGAATTAAACATGAAATATAAAAATACAGACTTTATTTCTCTTAATTGGAACATTTCTTTCTAAAACATAAAATCACATAAAAATATAAGAAAAATTATCAGTCAATTATGATCAAAATAATAGATTTTTAAAAAACAAACTCAAGTAGTTTAATAAACTATGAAAGTTTTTATTCAATTCCTAATAAAAAAAATATTTTAATTTAATGCAGCTATACTACAATCTAATCTTTTAAATATCTTAGAATATAACTGAGAATAATTATTCTTTATATCTAATTTGTTTTTCAAATTTACTAACATTTTGCTTGAAATATGGATATCAAAGGTAAGCTTTGTTATTTCTCTAAAGAAATAGAAAGCTTGTTGGAGCAAATTTTCAAAAATTTTATATTTGAAAAATTATAGAATTATTAAAATTTTTATCACGTTATACGAATTAAGCAATTGATTTAGTAATAGAATAATTGAAGATAAATTAAAACTTCCTTTTTAAATAGGTCTTTACAAATTAATTTTATAATATATTAAATTCTAAGATATTAAATGGATAATATTATCGAAAATATTTACAATCAGTTTTAAGAAATTAACAAAAATAAAAATTAGGAAGATAGTTCTTCTGAAAATAGTTATTATTAATCTTAGAACAAATATCCAAAAAGAATTTGCTCATTCCTTAAATAACTTTATTATAGAGAGAGTACTAATAATATAATACTGTTTAATCATAAAATTAAGATTTAAATAAATAAGATTGTATATGTCGATAAGCGATTTAAACATTGTCAACTTTTCAAAATACCCTTAAATTTATAATTTTTAAAGAAATAATTTCAATTTTACAATTATTATTTAAACAAATAGAAAGTTAGTCATAGGTAAAAAAAAGTTAAATAATTTTAAAGAGGAATTTTTTTAATTAATGTCAAAAAATATAAAAGAGAATAGTTTTTTAATAATATGTTGTAAATGTACATTTTTAAACATATTTGCTAATTCATTTCAATTTTAATCATTATTAACTATTTTTAATTTTAATTGATGCTTATTATAATTTTTGATTGTTAATTTTACAACTTTTTTAATATTATAATCATCTCTTCTATTCACTATAATAAATATTTTAATCTTTCCTTTTGTCCTGCTTTTAACTATTCAATGAAATATATTAAGTTAAAATTGCTTTTACTCTTTTACTGTACCAGACTTGATGAGAAAAAATAGAATTATTTTCAAAAATATCTAAATTTTCTGATATAATATCTTGATCAATATCTCTTTACAGACTAATTATTTAATTGATATCGTAATTAATTGTTAGTATTTGGTAATTATTTGTTAAAGAAAACTAATTTTAAAAGAGTTTTCAAACTTAAACTATATTTTAAAAAAGGGATTAAAAGAAAGTTTCATTGAATAATCTATTATTATTGTTTGATATACACAGCCCTATATTTTAATTTGTTTTTTTATAACTTATTAACTGTTCTAATATTATTGAAAATCGGTACTCATTAAATAATGAATTTTAAATAACCTAAACAATAATCTGGATAATTGAAATGTAATCATTTTTAAATTTTAATTGCTAACTTTCATATAAATATCATGAGCAAACTAATTAAATTAAATTTACCTAATAACTTAATAAACATAAAATTATAAATTTTTGTTTTATTGAAATTTAAGTAATAGATCAAGTTTAGTCTTGATTAACTTGTTTGATACTATATAGTTTATAAATAAAAAAAATTTTAAATTATTATAAGAAGGTGAGTTATTGGTTTTTAATTAACTAATTAAAAACAACATTATTGATTTTCTTGCTTAGATAAGAAATAAATTCATAATTGCCACTAATATTTTTATATTTTTCTATTATCCATTAAATTAAATAGAGGAAGATTTTTTTTAAAAGATTTTAAAAATAAAATAGAAACTAATATTAATTACCTTAATGAAATATTCTTATTTTCATAAATTAAATATTATGCTAAAGTTAACAAATAACTGTTTAATAGCTTAAACACTTAAATATATTTTTTAAGTCATCTCTCTAAATATATTTTAAATAACAGATTTTGTTACTGTGTAAAAACTTTAAGAATTGCATTTAATTCAGCAAGAATTAATAATATAATTTATTAAAATATAATTAATTTATAGTGACCTTAAATTCTTTCTGATATATTTAGAATCTATTAAATACTTAACTACTTGAAAAGATGGCATTAATGTAATAATGAATAATCTTTGAAAGGCCTATAGCTTAGTAAAATTGATAAAGATTTAAAATCAATACAAGTGAAAAAGTTGGTAGTTTGCAATGCAGCTAACAATGAAAACCGCTCAGTAAAATATAAAGCATCTTCCACAATTTAAAAAGATCATGGGCAAGATACTTAAACTAATATTAACTTTTATTAAATTATTTAACCTTTGAATAAGTTACAAGAAAAGTTGGAATATTTGCTTAAGTTAAATAGTTATTCTATTGTATTAAGGTAGAAGATTTTCTAATATTTAAAACACAATTGAAAATATTAATCATTTTTTTTTAGCAAATGTAATTTCATTAAAAATTTCTAATAGGAATATTTTTAGAGTTATTATTATTATCAAAATAGATTTAAAATGGGAAATTGTTAAAATAAAACTTAAATATAAATTAAATATGGAATTTTAGTATTTTTTGATTTTTATAGTATCGTTTTAACTGATATTGATTTGAATTATATATTTTAACAGCCAATAATTTGACTCATCGATAAATCAAATTAGATTTATCATATCTTAACTGTAAACCCTTTAAATTTAACTTTTAAAAATTTTAACTCCTGATAAATTAATATCTCTCTATACAAAATAGCTATGAAAAAATTTTAAAAGTATAAGATGAGAGAAAAATTTAACGACTAACTTTCATTCTTATTGTATTCACAAAAAATTTTACCCCATCGAGATAAATCGATTTTAAATATTTCTCTGCCCCAAACTTCTTCCTTTCTCATCTCTTCAACCAAATTACTTGAGGACTTGGTCTAAATAAGTTTTTTGTGCATTTAATCAAGATCTACATTTTATCTTCTTTGAGTCTTTCATCAGGAAATTCATACTCATTTTTATCGTTAAAATACACGAATTCGTATAAATTATTTTTGACTTTCACTAAAATCGAAATATCTCTATGAGTGATTTTTTCCATAAATTATGAGTAGGATGGAACATGTAGCTTATGTTTTGATCTACATTATTCCTTCTAGAGTAAAGTCATGAAAAAAATCGCTGCCCGAGATAATTTCATTTCTTTGCAGGTACTCGACCAAATTTTGATGTTTGTTACATTGTAACAAACATCACCTCTAAAAAAATGGACACATTTCCAATGGACACAAATTCCGGACACAAACACCGGACACAATTCCAAAGTTAGAACTCAGATCTCATCACTTATCTATCACTCTGAACGAAGATATACTCCTTTTTCCATCACAGTAAAACTTTTTGATTATGAGGGGGTTCGAAAAAGAGGATTTCGAGGTTTTCTCTCTTGGGTGAAAAAATATTGAAAAATTTAGAATTATGTTTGATAGACAATTCTATAAGCTAAGTAGAATATTTATATGAAAATTTATAGACATTAGGTTAGAGAGTTATTGAAGTCAAAAGTCAGAGCATCCAAATATTACTTTTCCCTCAATAACTTCCTTCAGTGTGAGATTCATGGAAGATGAGTAGGGTAGAAATTGAAGCCCATACCCTAAGCTATCGAATGGGGCATATATTCCAAAACAAATTCCTTTAGGATACAAAGATAAATTGAAAATAAGGTCAAAAAATTTGTAAAATGATGAGAAATATTGAAATCGATTTTTCT
>ARYC01000076.1:0-18673 GCA_000711775.1 Oxytricha trifallax
ATATCTCGATAAAAATAAAATAAATAGAGGTCTCAGGGAACTTGCATACTCAACTATTATCAAGCCAAGCTAAGAGAATTAACAAACAATAGAAACAATGAAACATCAACTTAGAAAGATAAATTCAGAGAACTGCCACATGACTCTAAGCTTATGTTTGTGTGAAATATTTTAAAAAACTCGTTTGTTATACTCACTTAAAATATTAATATTTAAACATTAAACCCCTACATAAACCCTAATAAAACCCTAATAAAGTATGCACTAATAGTCTACTTTTATCAATCAAAAACTCAATCAAACTACTGAAAGGGTTATGGGGTTTTGATTGTCGCCGAAGATGTTGGCCACCACTTCGTGAATCTCCTTCTTTGATCTCTCACCAACGGTCATGTTGTCCAGGAGGCAGCAGAGCCTGGCCTCGAAGATGGCGGCGTCGAGGATGTGAGTGGGCGCGAAGTACGCCTACATGCTGGGAGAGAGCTACTGCATGTCCAGGTCGACTGTCTCGGATGAGAGGAAAGGTATAATGTCATCGACTACTCTGTTATCAAGGCTCAGCATTGGTATATGGGGGATTAGGATTTATTATAATAATTAGCTAAGGATATAAGGAATAAAATTTAACTCAGATCAGTCTATTAATTTGGTTGCTTTTTAATTTCTGAAGGCCCGCCTATATATATATATATTTATTGTACATACTTTAATTTCTTAAAAGCAACCAAATCTCTTATAATAATAAAAATACTAAAATTAATTTGAATTTAAATTTAAAATAACAACCACCCTATCTCCATTCATTTCATACTTTTATTATTATTATTAAAATTCTAAATAATGTTTATTTATTTATCATTTTACGTTTTTAAATCTTAAAACTTTCTAAAAATAGCCACATCAATATTCTTAAATTTCAATCATCAACAAAATATAGGTAACTCATGAATAAAAGGAAAGGCCTAAGCTTCGGGGTAATAGGTGATTAGAAAAAATTTATTATTTTCCCAGTAATTTGAATTATTAATTGTTTGAAAGTTTACCATTGACAATGTTGCCCTTGCAATTATCAATTGGTTTGTATTTTAAAAAATGTGCTTTAAATAAACAAAATTAGTTTTTTATAAAATTTTGTTACGGCCATACTTGTCTGCAGTCTTTAGTGTTCTCACGGGCGTTTACAGCATTACTATTTTGGCAATGAGCCCTCAAAAATTGGTGAGTGGAGGTTCAATTAACGCACTTCAAACAGTCTCAAAAATATTAATGTGGATCAGCGTAGGCCTTACTTCAATGATTTTCACTGGAGTATTAGTTCTTGCATTTTTTTCATAAAATGCAATATAAAGCAATCTTGTAAAATCTATAATTTATTATAAATAAATTAGCATTTTCCGCGCATTGTGGAATGGTTGTATACACTTTGGTATGTATTCAGCCCAGAAGTATAAAATTAATTAAAACATTCGGGGGGGGGAAGTTTCCGCCCCCAATATGGTATCTGTACCCATGGGAGAAGTTACTAACCAACGAAGGTAGTTTCCTGCCCCATACACAAAATTATTTAATTACAATAAATTTCTAAAAATCTTTATCATCAATTGTGTTATAATAATTCATATTTTATAATGATAAATATTAAAAAAATTTATCAAAGCAACATAACATATTAATTAATATAAATTGTGCAATATGTTTTACATTTTAGAATGAAACAATAAATAAGTATAAACATTAAGATTACATTTAAAATATTTTTAAATCGGGTTAAGATATAATATAAATTAAAATGTTGGACAGGAATTTTCAGTAAGGGGCGGTAAACTTCCTCCCCCCAAACATTCAAAATAAATACATTTATAAGTATTTTTCAGATTACTCCCTCTGGTCTTCACTAACTGGTACATCAGTGAACTTGCATGAATTAATTATTCTTTTATTCTTTAATAAAATATCAATAAATATGAAAACTGTCAAGGAATTCGATAAAATAAGTTTTTACAATTTACCAAATTAATAAAATAAGATCATCGATAATATTATTCTAATCTTAATTACCTATTATCTGATTATCTAAAAATAGAGTTAAAAAAGATATGGATAGTTTACTTTCATTGATTTCAATTCCTAATATACAAATAATTTTAAATTCTAAAATATTAAACTCAGTTAGTTTTTTTTATATCTTATTTTTAAACATAAATTTAAATTTTGTTTTAATTTCTTTATTTTAAGATTATATCGTATTCAAAAGCAAATTTATTCATTTTTTTTACACTATTTTTTAAACAATTTTAATATTTATTTAATTAAATATTTTATCAATAAATGGAGAGCAGTGATTAAACTTTCAAGTTTAAACATTACCATTCAATTTTATATTTGATTGTTAATCAAAACTATTTAGAATTTTATTAATTGCCTAAAACCAATTATTTTAAAACCAATTTTTATTAAACACCTTTTTGTTGAAATGAATAATAATAAATAATAGTAAAAAAGTGATATATAAATAAATACTAATATTGTATAGTAAGTATAATTAAATTAGCTTAATATTTAGATCAACAAAAAATAATAAATTCTTTGGTTTTTAGAATAACTTAGATAGTATATGATAGTGTTTAACTTTAAGAAAAAATTCCTAAAAATCTTCGCAAAATGATTACTTTTTCTTGATTAACCCTTAAAGTTATAGCATTTAAATTTTTTTTCCCAAAATATTATCCTTCGCCACCCAAATACAATTATTAATTAATTTTATTATATTACTTAACATAATTTTATTAAATTAACAAATTAAATTTCCCAACGAATTATTCATTTTATGTTATGTAATAACACTATGTTGATATTGGAATTCAATATTAATTAATTTTATAGATATAAATTTTATAGTTTTATATAGATTAATGATTATATGAAAAAGAGAGCTATATATAACTTATTATTCAATAATTATATTTAAAATCACTTGATTTGGAATTTAAATTTAAGTAAAATACTTCAATGTGATTAATTAAGAATCTTTTTCCATTATAAATATAATTTATATATAATTACACATTTTATTAATACTTGTTAAATACTGATAATATATTAATGAATCACTAATAGTAGATTGTAATTAATAATAAGAAATTTAAATAAAAATTCATAAAACATAAATATGCCAATCTAATCTATTACGATGGAGAGCACAGAAATGCTCATGGGTAATCTATACAAGGAAATTTCTTCGGTTAAAAATTAAATAATAGTTTTTATATAGAATAATTAGAAATTATTTTTTATTTCAACCTAAATTTTTAAACATTTATATTTTATAATTTTTTCAAAAATATTTATTTATAATTTGTATTTTTAAACATTTTATTATTAATACCAAAAGAATTAACTTAAATTAAATGTAATCTTATAACAAAATTACATGATTTAAATAAAACATTATAATAATATTATAAATATTATATTTAATAATTTGGTTTAAGTGACTGACGATAAACTTGTACAAAGAATCTTATTGATAATCTACAACGTCGTTGATATATTAGGAGTTCTCAAGAGAGTCATTCCAGATACCTGGATGAACTTTGCAAAGCTTGAAGAAACTATTTATCATTTTTATAATTAGTTTCCTTTAAATTGTATTGTATTTTACTCATATTATAGAAAAATTTATAACTAGATCAGTATTCTTAAACTTTAATATTTTAAATATTTATATAGGTTGCTCATTATGGTGATGACAAAAAGGAAAAACACTAATTGCTCGGTGATAGTGGATTCGATAAAATAATTAATATAAAATTTAATTATATAATTTGAAAAATACTTTAAGATGACTGGACTTGGTCGACTGTTGTTGCTGCAGTTATCTTATGGTTTTTATTTATATATCTTATTTTTATAATTTAATATGAAAAATATTTTGCTATAAATAAACGCAATAAGTTTGGGACACCAGTGAGTGCGGTCTACAGCGGAATCGTGAACATTTATAACATTGTTTTGTTGGCAAAGGACCCTTAAAGCATAGCAAGTGATGCTTCAATCAGCAGTGTTTCAAAAGTATTGATGTGGGTCAGTGTCGGTTTTACCTCACTTGTCACCTTTGGAGTTGTTCTACTTGCATTTTGAAATTGAATATTTTTTCTAAAATTTTTTCTATACTTATTAATAAAAATAATAAATAATATCATTTTCAGCAGAGAGCGTCAAGGAATTGATTGACATACTTTGGCTTATCGTGGTCCCAGAAGTATTTTATAATCTTTAATTATAATTTCAATTATTAAATAAGAATTTAAGAGAAAACGATGTCACACATGACCGGCCTAGCAGCAGTCATGAGAGGATCTTAATATTTTTTTAACATCCCCTAATTTGACATCTACTTAGATTCAGAAAGCGAGGGAGTCAACATCTGGGACCTTGAATATGAAGCATTTGAAGATGACTTCGATTAATTCAAATAAGACTCAGATGAATCGTACACCCAAAAAGCCTTGGAAAACTCACCTCCTCCATCACACCTATTTAGTACTGAAGACGTCACGACCTAAAAATAAGACCAGAAATCTTGCCAGAATTCTGAGCTCATGAGACCAGAATTCTTAGGATAAAAACAAACTGACCCGGAGGTAGACATATGATAAAATGTTAATAACAGCTTCACGCCTAATCTAACCCTACAACTTACATTGGCAAAACACTAAGATATCAATCAGTAGAGGAGTACTACAAGGGGGGAAAACTTCGCCACTCTTCTTCGTATTACTACTAGACAATGCAATTAGATCGTTTGAAGTTAGATATAACTATAAAATTAGGAAGAAAATTAAAGTCTATTCTGATGACATAGCATTTAAATTTGACCCAGGGACAATGTAGATGACTTAAAACAAAAGATCAGAGATCATTTCAAAGACTATGGACTGATAATTAATGATGATAAATGCGTGGACATTAGTGCACAAAAATTTGACTTCGCCAACCTATCTTCATATAAGAAGAAATTCAGATATTTAGGCCTAAACATTAGTCAACACCCAATAAAAACATTTGAGGAGGTAATCCAAGATGTCCACAGCGAGTATAAAACCTCTTACCTAAACAGATTTAAGGGAGATGACTACTTATATCAGAGAATTTATCAACAATACATCTTCTCAAGAGTCCAAACAAAACTTTCTCCTATCCTAGCGTCAGCTAAACCAACCCATATATAAGAAATGATAGACCTATACAAGAAAGGAGCAGCAGCCTTCATACAAAGAGGCGACTCTTTCTTAAGAGTGTTCTTTCCTAACAGATTAAAACTCTTTGATAATTCACCCTTTCTCACAGATCTACTCATTATATCATCAATATAACAAAAATATGACATGTAGTTCTCAAATGTCAAATTTATATTTGATGATTGGATTAGAAAATTCGAATTGATTTGGCAGACAATGGTCCTTTTTCAAACGCACAATACAGACCTATAATCCTTAACAACAAACAACTGTATTACAGAGCAAAAATGCTAGCAAAATACACGCCTAACTCACTAGCTATTGTGATCCAAAACTAACCTATGGCTTTTGGCAAACCAATTAAATGTAAATGCTCGTAAGAATTCGAAGCAAATTGGAAACATTTGCCACATATCAACATTGATGTAACTGAACTCAGATTTGACCTTTCAAGAATGATAACAAGAATAATTGCTTTTATAACTGAAAGAAGCAAATTCGACTGTAACCCTGACATTACAACAGAAATTGAAAAGGAACTGAAAGAGAGCAGAATCAATCTAAAAGAACCCAAAAACTTATGAGACAAAAGATTTGGGAATTAATTGAAAGGGCTTGACCCTTATATATATTAAAACATATACCAGATCGGGGGTCCCCAGAGACCTCAATGTGATCTAATTATTATTATTATTATTATTATTATTATTATTAATCTTTAATTATATGATAGTCATTATAATTAATCATATCTGCATTTTATTTTATTGTTAAATAAATACTTAATAAATCTAGATATTTTTGACAAATTCATTTGTATAAACCTGTTATGATAAACTACTCAAATAAATTTAATTTGAAAAATGCATATAAAGCATTTTAAATTTTAGAAACTAGCATTGGTAAATTGAAATTTCAAACAGCAATTATAATTATTTGAATTACATTTAATTTATATATTTTACTAAATACATACTTATTACTTCACTTATAATTTTATGATTTTATTTCATTTTTAAATGGAGTTTAAATAATCGACTATTAGGGTATTTTATAATAAAATTGTATTTTCTTGTAAAATTCTTGGTAGAATATTTGTTTTTTTAACTATTTTTATTTGTGAATTTATACTTAAGCAATTAAATTAATACAAGAATATCTCACCTAAAACTATGCCATTTTAATTATATTAAAATAATTATATAAATCAAATTAATCTACAATATCAATTTATATTTAAAGTACTTCTCAGAACACTTCCTATAGTTTTAACTAACTGGTATATAAGTGGACTAGCATGAAAATTATAAATAAAATAATAATAATACATATAATTATTTCTAAATGCAGAAGAAATCAAAATAGATAAATCTACCCTTTATTACAGGTTAATAACAAAAGATCATTTAAATTTACAATTTATCAATATAGTTTCTAATTACTTATTTTTGAAAAAAAAATGAATATACAATCAAGATATGTGGATTAAAATGTAAATTTTATATTGATAGTTAAATTGATATTGTAGAAATACATTTGAATTTGGAAAATTAATTATAAATATATTTAGATTATTTAAAAATCGTGGCAGTTAAAGTTGTCCAATTTAAACGATATTGGGCTAGTTTGATAGTGAATTGAAAATTAGCTGGACTTTATTATTGGCGGTACTATTTTATCACATCCATGGAGCGAGATAACTCCACTTTAATTAAACTCATCAAAATTCATTAAATTTACCCTAACATTAAAATCAAATTATCTCGCTCCAGGGATGCGATAAAATAGTACCGCCAATAATAAAGTCCAATTCTCTATCAAACGAGCCCAAGATCGTTTAAATTGGACAACTTTAACTGCCACGATTTTTAAATAATTTAAATATATTTATAATTAATTTTCCAAATTCAAATGTATTTCTACAATAATTAGAATAATTTAATAATTCTTAAATATTCATAACTTGCATTTTGTAACATGGATCTATAAATATATTTGATGAATAATTTAGATTTTTATAATCTATAATGAGTAAAAATAGAAATATTTACCAAGAATGAGAGAATAATTAGCTTTTTCCCTATAGTATTTATTTATATATTACGAATTAAATAATTAAAATCGCATTACAACCCTAATTGTTATAATTTTAGAAATAGTGTGCGGAATATATTATAAAATTAATAATAATTGAATTGTTTTGATAATATTACATATTGTTTTTTATTTAAAATGACATTGATTTTTTATTAATAAATAAGTATATTACATATTTGATAGGAAAAATTCGTAATTATGAATAATCTTAAAAACTTATCTATTAAAAATAAAATATATTTAAATTATATGATTTAAACTTTATTTATAAAACTAAATGTCGTTTTAAATAAAAAACAATTTGTAATATAAAAAAAAATTCAATTATTATTAATTTTATAATATTCCGACCTCTATCCCTTAAAAATATAACAATTAGGGTTGGAGTTTGATTTTAATTATTTAATTAGTAATATATAAATAAATGCTATATAGAAAAAAAGTTAAATATTCTCTCATTCTTGATAAATATTTCTAAATTTACTCAATCTAAACTTATTGTCAAAATAAGAAAAATTTACAATTTATTAAATTTTTTTTAATTTACCTTTCATTATTTTATTTAATAACAGTTATATTTATAAATTTAACATAAAAAACAATTAAAAGAGTAAAATCATTAGTATAGAGTGATTTAATAAATACTAATTAACTTCTTAAAATAATCTATTATGCTTAAACTAAAAAAATTGGGTTTTAGAGGGATTTGAACCCACCTTAAACACTCATTAATCAGTAGATCTATACGAATTAAACTATTGGTAAATATTATGGTTTTACTTTAATTTACTCATTTAAGTATGTTTGATCTAATTTGAAATACTCCCAAAAAATAAACCATGATTATTGCAGATTTGTCTTCATTGCATATTAGAAAGACTCTGAAGTTGAGAGTAAATGCTTTAGAAAATTCCTCTAGAACATTGAGGAAAAACTAAGAGTGATAAGAATTATTTACAAACTAAGAAACTCGAATCAGTATTGAGATAAAATAGAATAAGAACTCATAATTCAACAAAAAGAGAATGAACCCCAATTTAAAAATTAAGAAGAATTAGAGAGATATTAAAATACTAAACAAAACTGATAAATTTATGAATCATTAAGACTTAACTTTTAATTTATAAATGATTAATATACTAAGAATGAATATATCTCAAAATGTGTTTCTATTATTTTTCCTTATCCTCTCAATTTCATTAAAATTTTACTAATGGGGTTTTATCAACTATATATTTGGCTTTTATACAGAGATTAAGAAATAAATATAGTAAATTGATTTCTCAGTTAATTATAATAGGAATATCCTAATAAAAAACATGGATTTGAAATTTAAAGCAACTTTAAATAAATGTTTTACTTCACATGAATTTCATTGATAAAAATAGAATAAATTAATCTAAATAAATAATTATAATTATGATATGTAATAAGGTATTCTGGGTAAGCTTTCTTATTTGAATAGATCATAAAAACATCTGAACCTCCCGTGTTACCTTTAATGCTGTCATGGAAATTGCCATGAGGATCTATGAATAATTAATATTAAGTATAATTATTTCAATTGTTTTATTTCTAATCAAATTATCATAAGTTAAAGCTCAATAACATTTTATGTAAAAATAAAATAAAAAGAAGATTTTATTTAACTAAATTTTTAAATTTACTAGATTTTAATTTATTTTAAATCTCCCTAAACTGTAGGAGGCATTTCTATTAATTTAAATTTAAATAATTTAATTTTGATAGTGTTTGAAGGTGGGAGTGGTGCATAGTTTCCAACTAATACTCTTGCAAAAAACATCTAGAAAGTTTTAATTAATTTAATTTGACTTAATTTCTTTAATTTTTATTATTCATATTTAGTAAAATGATATTATAAATAATGATTTAAATTTAACTTAAAAATATATTTCATTTAAATTATATGTTTATGTTTGTATTGTTTTTAAGTAATAATTTAAAATATTCATGATACGATACATTTGATATAAAAAAATAAAATAATAAAAAAATTTTATTTTTTTCAAGAAGTTTTAAATATTAGTATTTTATAAGTTAAATAAGTGTTTTAAGGCGTCTAAAAGCGATAACTGTTGCTGTATGAGCTGTTTTAAGCAAAATAGATAGCCTATCCCCACATTAATTTAAAATATTCAACTAATTTTATTTTATGTATAAATTTAATCCAATAATTAAAAAATATTATAGACTTTTATTAAGAATTTTTATATCTACAATGTGAATTGTGAAATAATAATTTATTTTTTTATTAAATTAATCTATGTAAATTATAAAATATATATCATAAACTTTTTTTTTAAAAAGAAATACTACAGTTTGATTACTTATCATAATAATAATAAGTTTTCACATACCACCAGAACTGAATAACATGTTGAATCCTTCCTCACTGTCATAGATTTTTTTTAAAAATTGTTTTAAAATTCATATAAACAAAAAAGGTTTTATTGATATAATTGTGATTTTTGCGGGTGCTGTCTGCCTTGTTCCGTGATAAAGCATAAGAGTTTAATAAATTTTATAATTGAATTTATTATTTAAATAAAAAACATTATATTTTAATTGAAAAAATATGCAAATTAAATAATTGAGTTTCTGCCTATTTTCCCCATTTGTCGGTTATATCATTAAAGTATATTTTCCTGTTATATTTAAAGATTGATTAAATTTATTTATTTATTATATCATCTACAGCATGTTTGAAATTTCTCCAAAGCTTTTTGTTCTGAATTCTTTCGATAGTAAGGATCTTAGCTAATAATAATTATAAATTATAATACTTGTGGCATGGTAACTTTGAACTAATTTTCAATATTTATCCATTCATTAGATTTATTATAATAAATATTTCAAAATTTCATTTATAATTTCTAATAAGTGTATTAAAATATTCATGGCCTCCTTAAGCATAAATATATAAAAAAATATTAATTTTGTTCAGAAGCAAGAGGAATAATTAAAAATAAATTATGTAATATTACAAATTAAATAATGATAAGGTTCTTCTACTCCAAAATAAACTAAATATTTATATTTAATTAAATGTATAAATATGCTGATCTATCTATTCCCAAGAATTTGGGAATTCGAAATGCTTTGCCTTATCAAACTGTATTTAATCTAATTATTAATAAAAATAATAATAAAATGAAATAATTTTTGGATGCAACACCTATACCAGTTAATAATTCTCATATTTCTACCAACCTTAAATCTCAGAAAATACATTTATAAAGTCAATTAAGGGTTAATAAACATGAAACAACACTTAAAATAGGCATACTCCACTCCAAGGGGACCAAATGACACATAAAATAATCATATTAAAAGTGCCCTTATTATTTAATTATTCCGAAATAATTCGTAAATTCTTTTTGAATTTTGTTTTAATTACAAGCTAAATAAGTTAGGTTTCTACTAGTCACCCATGTAATTACAAGGAGATTGACTATTTCATATTGAGATATAACTCCTTGTACTTATATAGGTGACTAATAGAAACCTAACTTGCTTGAGAATTAATCAAATCAAAATTAATTTAAATAAAAATTACAAAATTTTTTTGGAAATAATAATTGAAAAGATCATACCTATATGATAATTTTATGAATCAATTTGATCATTTTTCCCAAATCAGTGGACTCCGCCTATTTTTAGTACTTCATTGATGTTTTATTCAACCTTAATTGACTTAAGTCATGCATTTGCAGGGGTTTAAGGAGAGTTGAAATATGAAAATAATTTACTGCTTAAGATGTATCTCCCTGATTAATTTTAATTTAAAAAACACTATAATACATTTATAATTGAATTATCAAGTAGATTCTCAAAGAATTCTCCTGCTTCAAAATAATTCAGGCCCACAATTTTAATACTGTCCATGCTGAAATCCTGAGCAAAATCGCAATTGAATTTAAGTTTAGCGATTTACTTCATTTAATTTAGAATGTTTGCATTCATGACGTTTTTGAAGTTTTTGAGAGACAAAATATAAATTTTATATCTTAATTCTTTTTATTTAAAGAAAATCATTGTGTGGTTGTTTTAGAAAAGATTAGTAATAATCACAAATATTTTTAAACTAGTTTGGATCCTAGTAGAAGATATCCAATTATTGAAGGAAAGAATATTAAAATATAAAGCATACTTATATATTATTCATATTTAAATCCACTTTCACGTTGAGACCCTTAACATAGAAATTCTTTTATGAACCTTCATATCTATCATCCCCTCCCTTTACTTCTTCAATTTGATCTGAATATAATTGCTATGGTCTGACTTAATTGTTTTGTTATCCCATAAATTTCAATTCTTTTCTATGAAGGGGTCTAATAAAATAATAAAATAATATATATAAACCCCAATACATATATGCGTGATAAGTTTATAAGTTGGTATAGTGATGATTTAATATCGATAAATAGCGAAATTCCAAACTTCACATTTTAACTTATTATAGGCCTTCAAAGTGCAGTTTCCAATGATCAGTAATGTGGGAAAAAAGTTCGAATTTTATTTCGGTCCCATACTTTACCATTGGATAGAGTACAGTGCGTAGATGAAGAATATGTGGTCCTTACCCTACTTTTGACATCTGTGAGCTGAGTTGCGTCATTTGCAAGTTTCATGGGGCACTCGTTTTGAACTCCCTCTTTTCCTTAATTCAAATTTTAATTAAATTATTAATACTATTAAATTTAAAACTTAACTACTATGGTGGAATTAAAAGGACCATAGTCTCGTTCATGTACACTTGCTTTAGCTCTCAATTCCTGCAAAAGCGTAGACTTCATGTCTCTCTTGCCTGCGGTCATTACTTCCAACCAGTGCAATAAAATCCCAAGTTAAATCGAGCAGGGGTTTTGAAGGGCTCTAAGCATTTATTATTAAGCTTATTTTAATTTAGATAAATTTTAATCAATTTATACAAAGAAATTTATCAATTTTCAATACTTAGCTGCTAATAATATAATACATTGAATTTAAAGAATTTAATAATGATTCATAAATTATATATAATATTGACATAAATTTCTTTAGTGGCAACTTATAAATTTCAATTCACTTATTTTCAATATCAATATATTGTTAATTATTTGTTCATTTTTTAATACATAATTAAGTTATAAAATTTATTTATATATTTTAAGCAAAATTTCAATATAAAATTAAAAAAATTAAATGATGCATAAATCTAGCTTAATTTCTTATTTTTAGCAATTTTATTTCTTATCTTATATAAAGTTAATTATTTTATTCATGCTTATTTATTTGTTAACAATTTGTAGAAATAAACAAATGATTCTTAAGATATTTGAAGATTGCAAACAAATTGATCATGTCAATTTCAAATTGCATCTTATAACTTTCACACATTAATTTGATGATCAATTGCTTTCAATCTTAAATATGAACTACTCAATTCTAAATATTTGAGATTTGACACAGTTGCATTTCTAATATCTCGAGGTAATCTCCTTTTGCAATTCTCAAATTTGAACTTTGATTCTCAAATATAAGTAAAATATCTAAAAATTTATATTATTTAATAAATAAAATAAAATCCAAAATTAAAATAAAAATTTTATTTGAAAATTTCAAGACTCAAAGTGTATTTTAAACTTTCAATACGAATATATTTAATTATTATAATTTTAATTAATTAAATTCTTATATAAGATTTAAACAAATAATATGTGAGAAACTTATATACATTTATTATAAAGTTGAATAAATTTTTAAATAAAAGCTATCTAAATATAATAAAAAAACTATAGCAAAAGTTAAATTTAAAGTATAATATCAAATATATTTTACTTTGAGTTGTTCAAATAATTTAAATATCTCCAATTTAATTTAAAACTTTATCTTATTAAGAATTTTACACTAAGAAATAATTTATATCTATATATAATATCATATAAAATTATTTAAGAATAGAATAAAAAGATTTCATAAATCAATTTATAATATTCTAAATTTATTAATATATCTATTTTATTTATTTAATCTTATAAAATATTAGATCATATAAATTTACAATTATTTATTATAGCTCATTTTATAAATCCAACTTTTTTATCTTTACAATTTTCCTCAAATATTAAATGCAATAATTATAAATCTAGCATAAAAACTATTTTTTATATTTAAAAATAAATAGATACTTACCTTTAATTTTTATCATTTTTTAAAGATAATTTTTAATTATTCTTGTTCAATTAATTTAAAATTCAGCCCTGTTTTTTTTATATTTTATACTTTCTTTCAATTTAAAAGTAAATTTGAATGTAAATTTATACAAATATATGTGATTTTGAGATTAATTGTATTCACATTTGAAAGATCATTCATAAATTGTTTTAAATTTTAATTGTTAAAGCCATTATATTGAATAGCAAAATTTAATTCATTTGTTGTAATCAAGCATTCTGAATTCATATTATCTCATTAAGTAGTCTAAAAAATATTAAAAATAAAAATAAGCATAGGTACAAAAAACTGGATCCAAAGAGTTTGGTACCTAGTAGAACATTACCCACTTGGCAGGCGAGCGCTATAAGCAGCGTGTTCATCTCAAGAGGGGATATTCTTTGGATTGCTCGTTACGTTATTGCATAGAACATGGTTTTTAACACATGTCTAGATTGGCGGCGAAAAACAAACTCTGAATCTACAAAGGTACGCTGCTCTTGGTGTCGGCATTACCAAACTCTTAGGGGAATATAACTACGACTCAAGAGACACTGTATATACTATATTTTTATTAATTTTTTTGAATTAATTGATTAGTTAATTTAATCTTTATAGGTTAAATTTTTGTATCTGATTTACAAAAATAGGGCTGAGGATTCTGCTTTAAGAGAGTATTTTTAACAAAATTAAATTATTTATTTTAATTTAATCATAATTTTAAGTTTTTACTTAATTAACTTACTTTCTCTAAAAGTAAGTTAACTCTCCACTTTCCTAAATTTATAGGATTCCAACTTTAATAAGTTAATTTATTTTTAAAACTTATTTTTAATTAATTTGAGGCATATTAGGGTTCACTCCAAGAACCATTTAGGGCATTAAAGGAAGATTCCAACTTCCTATTTAATTTTAATTCCATTAGAATTAATTTTTAATTTTAAATTTATTTAAATTTAATTTATATCTTTTAGATATATTATCTCTGATTTTAAAATTATAAATACATTAAATACTTTAAATTTTATATAAAATTTAAACATTCATAAAAATTTGATCATAGCTTATACTTAATAAATAATTTTACGTTTATCATTCAGCAATACTTTATCCATGTAAATTTGATTATTGTAGGAATACATTCGATTTGGGAAAATGAATTAAAATTAAAATTAATTAATTATTAATTACCTTCAGTTATGTTTTTGGAAAATGTCTATAAACCATGACAATATTATACTCTCTGGATAGCGCATTAAAAATGAGACGGTGGTTGTTATTGCTATAATGAATTTATCTCATCGCCCATGCGAGAAAAACCCATTATACTATTTTTGGGAGTTAGCTCAAAATCAAAATATCTCGCTTCCTGGGATGATTCAGGAATATTGCATAGTAAAGTCCAGCTAAAATTGCGGGATCTACCGTAAAATTCATTTATTTTTTAATTTTAAGTCACTTTGGTTTTGATAACTGCCATGATTTTAATATTTAATTAATTTAATTTAAATTCATTTTCCCAAATCGAATGTATTCCTACAATATCAAATAAACTATAAGTTTAAATAAGACAAAATTTATTATAAAATAGCTGATTTTTATTTTATTTCTTTCATTATTTTATGTGTATAAGCTGTAAATAGTTATTAGTAAAAATTAAAAGTATTTATTTAAATATAAATTAAAACTTATTTATATTTTATTTATTTCTATATAAGTTTACATATGTATATTTAACAATAGTAAATAATACTTGAAATCAATTTAATTGAAAATTATTTGAAAAAATTTAATAAATTTCTTATAAGAAATGTTCTTTAATTAATTTTATATTTTATTTAAATTTTTTCTTGTTCAAATACAAATGAATAGTAAAGTTGGCTTATTAATTCTAAAGCTTTTATGGGAAATTTAACTTTAAGAAATCTTGATATAATGAATTAAGTCTTATAAGGAAAAGTTTGACATAAAGTTTATAAGTAAATTCTTATGATAAAAAGGCTTTGAGTATTATCTTATAAGATTATGATTTTTACCACTAATAAACCTTACTTAATACTTAAGTTCAAATCTTCTTATATAATCACAAGTCTTTAAGTGAGATAGATTCCAAAGCAGCTGTTAAGACATGATAGTAGCATCTTCTTACAAGATTCTGATTTATTCTACTTATATTCATGCCAAGCTCTTTCATAAAGGCGGCCCAATAACCTCTATAAGTGTTAACTTATCTTAACTTACTATGATTAAGCTATTGTATTCAAGGGATTCAGGTCTCTATTCTTAATCCAAGAGTACATAAGCTCTGCTGGAGCTAACCTGTAATGATAAGGCCCAAGAAACATGAGCGGTAATTTGAGATTGTAATACTTTGCCATTACTTCTTAAGATCTGTGATAGGGAGCGTTATCAATCATGATAACAGTATTCTTTCTCCACTCCAAATCTATATCATCTAATGTAGGAGCAAGCTTGCGCAAGAAGTACATAAATGAGTGTTGATTAGTTCATCCCCTGTTCACAGTATAGAACAACTCTCCAGTACTAGAAACTCCAATAATCAAGTTCATTTGACTAAGCCTCTAAGATTTTGTAACTCTATTCTTAACATAAGGAGCTGTCCAGCCTCTTCTTCTCTCATCAGTCTAGTGCAATACTGATTCATCTATGTTAATAATTCTCCTACCTTCACTTAGAAAGAGTATGAATTGTTATGCTGCATACTAGCGTTAAAGCTTACTACTGTTATTGTTATGAAGGTTCGTTATCTACTTAACTTACTTATATGTCATCATTAGTTCATTCTTAAGGAACATTCGAATCATCTACTTTGAACAGTGAAGCTGGATCTTTGACACTAAGCTTTTCTGTATATCTGATATTTAGATAGGCACTTAGTCATAAGTAAGCATATTCACAATATGAGTGCGAGCTCTGCTGTGCAGCTTCTTATACTTGCCTCTATTAACTTACTTAAGATTCCAAAAGTTTGCTTTTTTTAAGGGACTGTTAAGGTACCTTCTTAACTTATAGTATGAAATGCCAAGCCTCTTCATAATCTGCTAGCAGTTTAGCTTTTCAGACATCCTTAGTCTTTGAGATTCCTGAGCCAGCTTTAGCTCTTTTTGCTGCTGCTCCTTTTCTTTCCTCACGATCTTGAGTTATCTTCGAGGCACTATAGCTTAAAGCTAAGTATGCTATCCAAAGACTGGAAGTGAGTCTTTCATTTTTATGGTTCTCTAATACTTTCTATTCTAATTCCTTTATATCTATTAAAGGGGGTCTGTCGAGCATACCTTAAGGTTCTAATTCTGATTAGGTATAGTCAGTATAGATCTCAAGTGTGATCTGGCCCTGAGTCTATATTTAGTGGCCATCTAGTAACGATTCCTTAAATCCTCCTAGTTTACTTACTCTATAAGTTTCCTTAGGATCAATAATAAAGCCTTCGAAATTCAAAGATTCTAATGAATCTTCCAGATCATAGTAGTAGTTAAGCATCTCTCTTTTACTTACAGTCTCTATATCAACATCAGCAACTGTAATGTTCCTTTAGTATAACATATTGGTTGTTATGTAATCTGCAGTATTGCTTTCATCATCTGTTTCACTACTTGAACTTCACTCACTATCTGAACTACTAGAGCTTTTATCTTCTTACTCTTATTGGAAAAATTCAACCAGCTTAGACTATCTCTTTTTAGAACTTGATTCCATAAGTTCAGTGCTTAATTTCCTAATAATGAATTATTTTGGTGCTGGTAGGAAATCCGCATGCGGAAATCGGATCATGCTGAAGGCATTTCATAATAGTGAAAATGACTATCTCATTATAGTAACAGTGCTGTCTTCATGAGTCAATATTTGGCTATTTAAAACGGCTGATGGCACCCTCCTATTAGAATTTAATGAACCAAGCGTAACTTAATGGCATCAATGTTTAAGAACTAGCTTAGAAGTGCAAAAGCAAGAAAGAGCTCTACAACTTTCTCACCCAGGATTGTCGGGCCTTCTTACCCAAGCCTGATTCAACCAACATTTACTTCTTCAAGTCCATCATAAGAGAAAAGAAGGAGGTAAGCATCTCTCCTTAATTGTAACCGTCTTCTTAGTACATCAGAAGAGAAGACGTCAAAGTGTCCGCAGTGCCTCACATAGAGGGACTTACAGTCCCAGGACTTCCTCGATTATGCGAGAGACATCCCCAGACTACTCAACCTTCTCCCTGATGAGCGAGACTGGGTCCACTTAGACAGGCAATGGATCTGTGATTTGCTCTATACCTTAGACACCGACGGTGTCACCAACATGATTCACGATGCAATGCTTTAACGGAAAGAAAAGCTTGAGCAAAGCAGAGACCTATTCATTGAAATGAGACCTGAATTTATTGACGCACTCTCTAGATGCCTCAGCTTCAGCAGTGAGTTTACTCTCTTTACATTTCCTTTGTAGCCGAGAGAGGCAAAGCTGTGAATCTCATGAAGGACTCATCTAAAAGAAAGAGAACAAGAGATGAAATTGAAGAGGTGAAAGATTATGAGACAGCCTTGAAGTCAGACAGGCAGCTCTTTCTATAAGAAACTAAGAGGCTGAAGCAAGAGCATGATAACTTGGAAAGTGAAGTACTTGACTTACTCAAAATGAAGGAGCAAGTTATGCAAGACTTCGGCTCTCAGAATCTGGAAGGGCAGGTGCAGAACTTCAGCCTTTGACTTCTGCTGGTCTCTATTCTCATCCATTCTCTGAACACTACTAATAGAAAGAGTTAGAATATGGTGAATTCTTTTAGAAATTAAGCTTTAAAATCGTCTTCTATTTGACCCCTCTCTTTAGGGGTTCCTATGATCTTTATCACTTTTCAAGTTTCTCTTTTAATTTGAAGCCTTCTACAACCAGGCTTCCATACTTTCTTCGACCTCTTCATGCTCCTTGTAAGTTTCACTGAAAAACTTGTATCTGCAACTCCTCCTTACAAGTATAACTCAGTTTTCAATTAAGTTCTTAATCTGCTCTGCCTTCTCATAAGCCTTCCTACTTCTCTTATTAGTCTATTTCTTTCCTTCCTTGCACTTCGATCTTTCTCTGCCTGGCTCTTAAGTGATATCCTCATATTG